>CM060837.1:48232500-48360000 GCA_030762175.1 Metallyticus violacea
GTTGCATTTATAAACTTTTTCCTCTACTCTTTTTAAATAAAATAGTTATAACCTTATATATGATCTCAAGATTAGACCGAAGCAATTAATTTTCAGGTAAAATACTAGTAAATAGCTATACAGATGCCTTGCTCGCATAAAATTATTTTAATAATTGAATCTGAGGCTCGGAGTAGAACAAATCACTACACACACACACACACACACACACACACACACCGCATTTAACTTGATGTGTATTGAAACAGAACACATTTACAGGTTGTTAATGAAGAGCATCGAAATAATTTCACTGTGTTAATGGGGTCTTGCACAAATAATTTTCATAAAAGGAACCGAGATTCACAGAGCGATGAGCGGTGGCTTAAAGTTACAGAAATAGCAGCAAGGTTGGGCATTTCTAAAGCAACAGTCCTTTGGAATTAATCAAGAACATGAAACAAGAATAAGTTCAAAAGCAGCAAGAGTCATCTGTAGTCAGGCATTTTTGGAGCTCTGTCGTGGCAACGATAGAGAAGTTCTGCAAACCATTGTTACAGGAGATGAAACTATGGTGCTCTACTATGAACCTCTGTCCAAAAATGAATCAATGGATTGGCGTAAACCTGGCGAAGCACCGCTTCTAAAGACCAAGGTCACTCACTCAACCAAGAAGATTATGGCTACACTCTTTTGGGACTGTGAAGGAATACTCGTCATTGACTTCAAGAAGAAGAACACCACAGTAAATGAGGAGTACTATGTTGGTCTACTGCACAGACTACGTGCCTGCATCAAAGAGAAAAGGCGAGGAAAGCTGAGTGGTGGTGCGCGCCTTCTTCACGACAACGCGCCTGTGCATACAGCTCTTGTTGCAAAGGAAGCTGTGAAGAAATGTGGCTTTAAGGAGATCGACCATCTATCCTACAGCTCAGATCTAGCTCCCAGAGACTATTTCCTCTTCTCATAACTCAAGAAGGACCTTCGAGGAAGGAAATTTAAGTGTGACAAAGAAGTGATGAATGCTGTTTATGCCCATTTTGCAGATAAGACTACTGACTATTTTGAGGGGGAGGGTTAATTGAAATGTTAATACAAAGGTGTGAGAAGTGTATTACAATAAAGGGTAACCATATTAAAAAGTGACATGTTATTTTTGTCTTTATCATACCTAGAAAAGGGTTAGGCCGGAAACTTATGGACCTACCCTTGTGTATTCTGCAATAAGCTAACAAAATATTGAAAAATTAAATTTAAGGGCGAGAAATTATGACTGTAAAATTTATGATCATCTTCATTGATCATAAATTTCATTTTACTCTGTTCAAACTGTGCGTGTTCGCTTGTAGTTTTTATTTTTCACTGAATAAGAAAATTAAAATTCGTGCACATCTTGAATTGCAACTCTGAAAGGATGCAGTTAATAAAAAAGTGAAAAGTTCTGAATAGGTTCTGCAAACACAATAATTGCTTTCTCGTATTTAATATAGTGTTTGCACATTAAATTGGGTTACTCTGGATTCAATTGTCTAACCATCTTCGTGAATGAATGTTTCGCCGCGAAACCATCGAATGCGGCACGACCATTAACCGATATGTAAATCAGTGCATCAGCGGACAAGATAAATAACTAAAGCCCGGTATATGTAATGGTAGTATTTTTAATATATACAGAGTGTGCCAAAAGTGTATACACACTTGAAGCAAAGAAAACACCTTGTTAACATAACAAAACTGAATTCACACAAATAGGAACGGCCAGGGTGGCCGAGGTCGTTAAGTCTCGGACTCGTGAGCGGGAGGTCTGGGTTCGAATACCGCCAGGACCGTCCTTCCTGACTGAGGTTTTTTCCAGGTTTTCCTCAGTCCTCATAAATGGCAAATGCCGGGCAGGTACCCTAAACTTAGGCCTTGAACGATTCCTTCCATAAAATCCTTTCCCAATATATCATTTCATCTCATGTATCATCAGTGTCCATCGCCTGTGGTGCCTCTGTAGCAAAAACGGGCGTTAAACACCATTCATTCATTCACACAAATAGAAAATGATGAGCACTAATCATCTTAGACTTTTACAGTTACAACAGTTGCTCAAAATTCCCACCATCGACGTCGATACACTTCTGAGTACGTTGAACTACTGATTGAACAACGTTTGTGAAAGTGTCCTCAGCGATTGGAGCACATGCCATTTCAATTTCTTCCCGAAGTGCTGCTAGTGTAGGTGGTTTTCTTCGGTATACAACATCCTTAAGAGTTCCCTACAGGCCTCTTAGATTCGGAGAACGCGATGGAAACTCAATCAGACCTCTTCGTCCTATCCAGTACCTTGAATAGTGCCTAGGATAGGGCCTTGGATCCAGTGCGTGGGGCTTGTTGCTGTGCGAGGTCTCCCAGATCTTCCCTTGGGAACATCGCATACGGTACCATGAGTATCAAGTTTGTCTCGAATGCGTGCAATTGTTGGCGGTTCTGTTCTGTACACACGTCCCCATTGTTTTTGAATTTCAACAATTCTCGGCTTTACGATACCTCTTCAAAATTGCTTTCCGCTGTTCAAACGATAATCCATTTTATTGTAGCAAAGCTAGCATAACGTAATGTGAGTCACATCTGTTTACAGAACGTCATACTACACATTACTGTTGTTTTTCGGTCCAACTTTGAAATATATTAAATAGATATCCACTGTGAACGTGTGTATACATTTTTGGCACCTTCGGTATATTACAGAAATTACGTGCACTGGTACAGTGTATTTTTGGCAATGCTTTTATATGCAAATAAAATGGGTATATTTCATATTTCTTCGTCTACCTGTAAATATATTAAAGAAAACTCAAACCCTGCAACTGTAGTATTAATCAAGGTTTAATAGATAATAAATTAATAGTAACAACAATAATACCATTTGGAAAGTTTAACACAAATTGAACTTTTTATCAGAGTAAAATATAGCATAGCCTGCAGTCGAGTAAATACTCCATCAGTTGTTATAAAATTTACAAATAAGAAGTAACTAACATTGCGTTCTTCACATTAAACTAGGAGAACGAATTATAAATATTATAAACATTTTGCTGATCTGAATACTTTATGTGTTTGAATGAGCGGTTCAGTTGGTTATTTCTGCGTCATAACTGTATAACAGGCATACTTTGCGATATATTTTCTTGGAAAAGCTCCATGGCAGGAAGACAAACATGAATATAATGGTGGAGAGGACCTTCACGTCTATGCATCATCCATTTTCATTTTACTTGTGGCAAATTTCGTCAGAAAATTGAAGATATCAATATTCAGCAATGATGCAATGGGAATTACACAAACATAAGTGTGGTTAATTAGCTCAAGATGACTATACGTAATTATGTTTCAGAAAATCACCAGATGGCATTGACTAGGTACTTCTTTGATCCTGGAGGACCTGCACACTTTGTTTTAATTATAGATATGTGACATTTGTGGCAAACAGCAACTTTGCCTTCAGATCTCATAGAAAATGCTGGAGTACTCCAATGTTGTCCCGATCCTAGTGATGGGGAATAAAAGTATAGATAAAACCTAAAAATTAAGGCATTTTTGACAGCCAAACCAAATATTTAGCAATGGATCAACTGCTGAGCTAAGCGCGCAAAGCCACAATTTGCTTACTTTAAACAGCACTCCAGGCATGAAACTTTTATTCCTGATAAAACTAGAATATTTTAATGTATTTGAATAATAAGGCTCTATATCTCACATAATTGGTCAACACCAATTTGTCTATGTTTTGCAAATTATATCTTACTTACTCACTGGTTATATACGCCTCCAGATTTTGGTCGTGGAAACGATTTTTCATTATATCGTTGAAGAAGGAAACCTCTTTTCTGAACAGTGCACTCCGATGTATTAAATAACATATCTGAGACATTTGAAGTGTTAAAATTGCGCTCTTCAAACAAATATAAATTATCAATGAAATTATAGCACAGAAGCAGTGCACATCAGCAATGAAGGAACATTAAATTATTTCTCATAACATATTTTAAAATTCAACTAAATAAAAGAAAGACAAACTGGAATAACATTTAGTTCAAAACAACTATATAAATAACTGGATTAAAGAAAATGGAATGGAGAAATTCAATGGATTACGCAAAGTAACAAAAACTTTCTCAATTAAAGTTTTTCAAGAAATACCTGGGTCACGGGTACATTAAGACAAGAAAGTTGACCGCTACTTAAAAAAAAAATTAGTGATAAGAACACTAGTGATACGCGAACAAAGTTATCATAAAACATGGAACGGTGGCTCGTTGATTTTCAAAATTATGTTTTCTTCAACAGAGCAGACGACCCATTCCCTATTGTCAACGGAGAACGGCAGACGAGGCGATAGGAAAAAGAGGATGAGGTACATATTTTAATCAATTAGCTGTAAACGCGCTTTCAGCTTAAAGCGTTTTTTATAAATTCTGTTGTTAAAAACTGCATCGAAACAGTGAACAACAGTCTGAAAATTACTTTATCATATTTTCATTAATTAACATATCTAATACAATATATCCTTTTGCTTTACAGATCCAAAGCGCTTAGTACAAGAATAGTAGTACGATTAATTTAACATTATATAACAAGTATCAATCTAATACAAACCAAAGGTGCTGCCTGAAAAATTATTTTTGCTGAAAATGCACATATTTAATTCTGAAACATGCAATATCGGCATGGACAGAATATATTTAAGCTCATGGTTCAATGTTCATTGCAATACAGCACTAAATTTATTGGTAGAGAACTAATGATAAATTTTAATAGTTATTGAAAGGGGTTAAGCAGGCAGTGACCCATATTTATAATTAATTTTTCACGCCACCAATCAATTTCGCTTCAACAAAAAAGAAAATACATTTGAAAAGTGAGTCTCTTTGAAGCAATGGTTAGGTTATTAGTGTGAGGCAATTAATCAAAAGATAATATTTGAATACGCTGGTACGTTATTTTTTTTTATAATAAGTGCCAAATACCGTGGGTGCAAAAAATGTATATATACTTTTACAGTAGATATCTATTTAATATATTTCAAAGTTGGGTCCCAAAACAATAGTAATGTGTAGTATGATGTTCTGTAAACAGATGTGACTCACATACATTATTATAGTGTTGCTACGTGACAGGTAAATCAACAATGAACAAATGAAGCCAAGATTATCGCAACTCAACAATGAACAAATGAAGCCAAGGTTATCGTATGTTGTTCTATGAAAAGATGTGACTCACATTACTTATGCTAGCGTTGTTACAACAAAATGAAGCCAAGATTATCGTTTGAACAGCGGAAAGCAATTTTGAAGTTGTATTGGAAAACCGAGAACATTGTTGAAGTTCAAAGGCAATGGAGACATGTGTACATAACAGAACCGGCAACGCGTGTAACAATTGCACGCATTTGAGACAAATTTGAGACTCGTGATATCGTACGCGATGTTCACAATGGCAAATCAGGGAGTCCTCGCACAGCAACAAACCCCACGTCCTAGGCTATGGTTTTGGAACGTTTTGAGCACTTACCGCAGAAATCTACAAAGTATACGTGAGATTGGGATTAGCAGAACCAGCGTACGTCGTATTATTAAAACAGCAAACAAGAACTCCGTTGGACTTCTACCTATGGGGAACTCTTTAGGATGTTGTATCGTAGAAAACCAGTTACACTGACAGCACTTCGGGAAGAAATTGAAACGACATGTGCTGCAATCGCTGAGGACACTTTCGCAAACGTTGCTCAATCAGTAGTTCAAAGTGCTCAGAAGTGTATCGACGCTGATGGTGGGCATTTTGAGCAATGTTGTAACTGTAAAAGTCTAAGATGATTAGTGCTTATCATTTTCTGTTTTTTGTGAATTCAGTTTTGTTATATTAACACAGTTTTTTCTTTGCATGAAATGTGTATACATTTTCTGGGCATCTGTATTTAGTTGGAAAAATTTCAAAGAAACTTAGCAGAAGACATTTAATTTTTTGAATATATAATTACCATTCATTTTACAAGAGGTAAGGGCATACTAAATGCATTATTAAGACCTGTGGTAGGATATGCATTATGAGCACAAACATAAGAAGAACTGAGTATTGAAAGGGTGGCAGGAATACTAGATGACAAACTGTAATAAGTGATGATGAGGCAATTATCTCTCTCTTCTCGTTTGGTTATGTAACAGGACCATTGGTATCCTTCTTGTCTGTGTGCTCGTTCTACCTCGACCCACTTTTTTAATTTTTTTTTTAGTAATGGACGTTTTATTGTACGATTTTAGGATACACTCAAATAAGTACCTGTCGCATGGGCCTCACGGCCGTACATGCTAATGTCACCCTTATAGCAATCAAAAGGGCCTTATTCATACATACGTACTTACATATATATACATACACACAAATCTACATGCATACATACAAATATACAGATATCGGTACATTTAAGTTCTCTATTAATAATTTAAATACAAATACATAGACATGAAGGAATCCGATACTCTTGAGCCCCCTTCCCTTTACTCACACACCTCTCCATCGATCCACTTATCTCATATTCGTTTCGCTGTGGACACATTTCTGAATGATACCCCGCACTCTCGGTCTGCCACAACTCTCCTTTGACACTTACTCGTATTTTTGACGAGCCATACTCAGTCCTTCTGAAAAAATGTGGGGTAGGTTTAACACGCCTCTTCTGAGCATTGCAATTTTAATGGATCAGCAGTGCACTATAGTGTAAGTCGCATTTTATCTGACCAGCTTTTGCCCGACTTTTGAATAACCCTGTACAGCAATTGTTTTCCAAAAGGACAATATTCTACCTCATTACTTACTAGGAAATTTTCTATAATTGGGTCCAATCCCCTTCTGAAACTCGCATTCAGAGTCTAACAGGCGTAAACACAAACGAGCGTAAAACGGGCCATTCCGATAACTCCCCTACTCTCTTCCTTCCAGTTCTCCTCCTAGCCACAACATTATCCATATACACTGTAAATTGATTAATCAGAGGCAATTCAACCACTGCTCGCTTGTTTGCAAATTGAGAGTAATATGAAATTACTATGTTACAAATTTTATATGCTGGCAACTTTGTACCCCCTGCAGCCTTTAAATGCCGAAGTTTGTAAAAGGCTATATGAGAATGGAGAATACCGTATTTTAGTTCAAATGTTACTTAGAACTAAATTATGCTCTCAGTCTAGATGTTTAAATATCATCATATGTATAAAGTTTACCCTTAATATATAATCATTTCTAATTAATGCACTCTCACTTGTAGAAAATATATTATAAGCAATATACAGTGTGAATTGTTAATAATTTCACAGTGCTTCCGAAAAAAATGCAAATGCACTAAAAGTACTAGGGAAATTTTTATTGTTTAAATGTGAATATTCTCTCTGGAAAAAAAAAAAACTACCTTTAGATCTCTGGTCGTTACGGTGCAAGTTTACAATACAACCGAAAAAGTGATCATTTTCATATTTTACATTTTAAAATTAATGGTACACAATTCCATTAATTTCCAATGAACCCAATAGTAAATGCATCGTTTTCTTTAAAAGTTTTATTGCCTTTTATATTCTCTCAATTAGAGCACAAGAATATATTATAATTTTGTTGAAAGCATTTTGAAGCGACTAGTATATCAGTTATTGGTATTTTTTAATATTAAACATTTCTATGGAGAAATTGCAAAACATAAGGGAGGGGGCAGAACGAGAACTATGCCACATTGTTTTTCCCTCTGTATTTTAGGCTAAATATCGATTGGCTATAATATCTGTGAATTAATTAGATTTAATGTACATTTCATTATTGTTATTATTATTATTATTATTATTATTATTATTATTATTATTATTATTATTATTTGTTTTAGTTTATTTCCTGGAGATTCAGTGAGTTATCGAAGCAGTCACAGAGAACTACGAACATATAACTTGCAATATACAATTGTCACAGTAGCTTTCAATCTACATTTATAAATATTTGTCTACATCTACATAAATGATTAAAATAAAATAAAAAAGAACACATATAACAACTCAACCAAAAAAAAAAAAAGCAGAAAATTCACTCAATCATACAAATTTTACTATACACATGTTTACATATGCATTATATGAATCATAGGAATGCTTTCAACTCGAGTAAATATTGTCACTCGTATATTCCTTTACAGAATAATAAGCCTTTTACACATATATTTTCTAATAGCAGATTTAAAGGAAATTTCATTGTTTATTAAGGCTTTTAATCTAGAGGAAAGAGTATTTTGCACTAAAATGCCTTTTTGATGATATGAAAGTTTTGAAATCGGTTGATGTAGATTTACATTTTGTCTAGTATTCTTGTCATGTATATTTTCATTTTGAACAAACTTTGTTAATTGCTTATAAAAAGTTCATGAGGGATAAAGAGTTAAAATGTCATATTTCCTAAAGAAGTTTCTGCATGAATGTCTGCTATGTGTACCAGCGATTATTCGTGTGGCTTTTTTCTATAATAGGAAGACACGTTCACTTTTAACTGAATTTCCCCCCAAAACTAGACTGTACTTCACCATGGAGTAGAAATAAGCATAATAAACTAGTTTTAAAGTCTTAATTGACTCCAACATTAATAATGCAGGTATTGCATAACATGCAGTGCTAAGTTTAGATCTGATAAGATCAATGTGATCTTTCCAATTCAGATATTTATCATTTATTACACCAAGGAATTTAATATATTTGGTTTATAAAAGTACACTGTTATAATACCCTATCTGTAATTGTAGATCTGGAGATCTGTGAGAGATAAATTTCATAACATCTGTTTTATCTAGATTTAGAGATAATTTGTTTGCTTTGAACCATGCACACAATGAACTCAGAATCAGATTTAGTTTAATGGTACAATCATTAAGGATCTTTCCATTTATCAATATGCTTGTGTCATCTGCAAATAGAACAATATTACCTACATCTTGATAGATAAGGAGAGATCATTTATATATACCAGAAAAAGAAGGCCCAGAACAGAGGCACTCCAAGGTTAATCATTCCCCACTCTGATGCGTTGTTTTTATCTTTAAAGGGACAATTCATTAATACTTTTTGTTTCCTTTTGTCAAGGTAGGATATAAACCATTTTAAATATTCGTTTTTTATTCCATAGAAAGCTAATTTGTCTATTAGCATTTCACGATTGACACAATCAAAAGCCTTAGCTAAGTTACAAAACATTCTTCCTACATGTGCTCTTTCATTAAATGCAGTTAAAATTTCATTATTGAGTTTTTAGATTGCATTTTCTGTTTAAATTCCTTTCCTAAAACCAAAGCTCATTAACTAGAATATTGTTACTTTCAAGGTAATGGTAAAGCCTATTGTACATAGAAAATGTAGGTGAAATAGCTATAGGTCTATAATTTGAGACATTTATCTTTTCTCCCATTTTGAACAGAGGCTTCACTATTGAATATTTTAGCCTCTCAGAAAATACACCGAATGTTAAAGATTCATTACACAAGTGACTAATGGGGTACTAATGTTTTAAATGTTGAACTCGTGAATTTCTCTATTCATTTAATGCATAGACACATGCAATTACTTGTATTTGATTTTCTATTCCAAATGTTGCCTACCTTGACCACAAGCATCACGGATTTTGAGAGAAACGGTGACAGTATAGAAGCATACAGCTATAGCTTCAGTACCAGAGTATGAAATTCATGTAACCAGGTATTTGCATGATGAACTAAGTCAACCGGTACAAATTTCAATGATTTAAACAGCTGTATACATTGATTGGATTATATAGACACTAATTGAAGTTTAAATTATATTTTTTTAAACATTAAAAATTAATTCGATCAATTGTAAGACCTTTCCTGCAAACAAAAGTAGCTTTTCGAAATGTTGGAATATCAGTGTACCCAAATCTAAGTTATCAGTTGAACTAAACATTTACTTAAGTACAAATATATAACAATATATCATATTCAAGAGAAGTTAAAACAAACACCTGTTATATACTTTATATCAGATAAACTCTACTCTGCCCTTTACGCCTGCTATGTAAAGGGTTCAATTTTTTAAATGACTACGAAGTTGAAGTTAAATTATCGAAATCTCTTTGGATTGCATTCTCCCAAATGCAATGTGCATATGATGGTACCCATATTTGTGAAGGGTAATCACAAAAGTGACGTACAGACAGAAAATGATTTAGTATTCACGTTTTTTGTGTGTAGAACGCAGTCATATTATTCTTTCTTTTGTATGTCATCCTCTTGCTTTGAAGCTCCAATTAATATTAATATTAATATATCGTGTTTCTTTTACGTTATGAAAATTCTTTTCAAACAATATAGCGTTTGTGTGATCTTTCCATTATGAAACAAATATCGAACATATTTAAGTGGAGAGAAAAATCAGGCTAAAGTACATCGACATTTGCGTAAAACTTTGTAAAAGGAAAACAATCCAAAAGAGGTAAAGAAATTTTTGCACTGTACCATGTCAGAATAGAAGATGATTGGAACAACACTAGGAAGGTTAAAATACCGTGCGTCCCAGCCAGTCATCTGGAGGCCATGAGTGCGGGTCGCTGCGACCGGTTGACCATATCAATTCCCGACTTCATCGATCCGTAATCACCCGGTATATTAGGCACTCTTACAACATTGTTTAATAAAAGCATGCACGCGAGCAGAGTATCAAAAAGAAGGAATGTCATTATTTTTAGATATATGTAAATAATTTAAATAAAATAATTTAAAACCACGTTTTTATTTTCTTAATTATAAATGAACTAAAAAGTACAAAATAATTCATCCTAGACTAATGCAGATTTATAACCCTATGCAAATTCATAATCTCATAAAATTCTTCCAAACGAAAAACATGGAGTGCATGAAATAGATAAAATTAATAACTGTTAATGGTATTTATAGTTTAAATTAATCACACAAAAGGTTCAGACAAACTATAGCATGCACCCCACGTTTTTCGTTTGGAAGAATTTTTCTAAAAAATTTTATGAGAATATGAATTTGCATGGATTTATAAATCTGCATTTGGCTAGAATGAATTATTTTATATTTTTTAGTTAATTTATAATTAAGAAAATAAAAACGTGCTTTTTAAATATTTTTATTTAAATTACTTTCTACTCTTTAGTCTTGTGTGCAGTAATTTTGCAACCAGTATTAGACATCGCGATTAAATAATGACAAAAATTGAGCAACTTTTAGATTTAGTTCATTTTGTTTTCTCTTGATCACATCTAAAATAGAAAATTGTTTTATCTACTCCATTGACGTATCGAAACAATTGATTAATTATTGTTTTTTAATTAAAAACAAAATACAGAATCACAAAGTTAATTTTGAAAATTTTTATTTCAGTATTAAATACATTTGTACCAGATCCTCAATATAGAAGTCAAAATCTTTGATAATATATGTAACTCATTATATTATATTATATTAAATATAATACTCATTCACTACTTATTTACACAGTTTAAATTATTAATACATTATTAATACACATGTTACACATTAACACTAGCCAATTGAATTTATGTACTAGAAATCATATTTATTAAATATTATTCGTAAGGATTAATTGTGAGGATTTAAATTTGATGTTTTTATTTGAAAAGTTGCCATGGCGACTGTATTGTTATCAAAATATTTAGCATGTCGTTGCGTATCATTTGCCAGTCGAGAAGAACGTTTTGCCATCGTCTCAGCTTCTTGCAATTTGCACGTTCGATATCGCGCTGTTTATTTGAATAGTTGCCACGACGACTGTATTGTTATCAAAATATAACAAAAATAATTCTAATCATTTTAGATTCAAATAAAACGTTGAAATTAAATATAAGTAAAATTACCTATGATTTATTTATTGTATTGATAAATATAATACAGTCATCATAGCAACTGTTCTTATTTTTAAATAAAGATTATTATAAATTTTGTATTTTTATGCGTTATTAACGAAACTGAGAAACGTGTTCTTACTATTCAATCTTACATTTTTTAAATCCTTCGTGTTTGATATTGCGCTGCTTTAATTTCAAAACTGCGGAACCGTGGAACCGTGGAACCATTAAACCATGATAATTACCGTATTATAGTGTATTGTCATTCATTTCTGATCTATGTGCAAATTTTCAAGTCTCTATCTCATTTAGAAGTGCATGAAAAATTAATTCCACCCGAACAGACAAGAAAGCGAGTTAATAAAAACGTTTGAATAACAACACAGTGCTAAATACATTTGGTTACGCAACACATTCGGGAGGATTCCTGACTAGGGTAGCACTGGGCTATTGTGTTTACATGTGCAGCAACTGGTTTTGTGTGTGCAACAAACTGGGTCCCTCTGTGCGATTGATAAATAGAGGAAAGTAAGTAACTATTATCCTTGAGTTAATGACATTTGATACAATATGCCTTACCTGCATCTATTTCTATTCGTGATTCTTCCTATGCGTATAAAGTCTGAACTGTGAGCTTAGGCAATAGTTGAAAGTGACTGTATGCAAGTCATTGAAGCATGTTGATTTTTGTTCTTTCTCTCGCGAGTGTAATATGAGACTCTAAATGATTGATATTTTCAAACTTTAAAGTCACTGTCCTTTAGTCATACAGAAATAACTAAGTCCACTGGCATATATTACTTATAGATGGAGGTAATCTAATTTATTTTAGTTTATTGAATTGTTTTGAAAGATATGGCCCGACATTTTTTTTTCGACATCTTCAAGGAACTTATGCAAGTTTCTCGAGAGTACTCGCATTCGGGAGGTACTGGGTTCAATTCCCGGTGGGTTTGCCACCCTGACCTTGCGTTTTTTCGTGGTTTCCCCATATTCCCTTAGGCGAATGCTATGTACATTTACATTCCACGAATGTTTCGCCCTCCCGTTTCATATCGTTTCATTCCGTTGATTCTGTTATAGAATCAAAAGTGTGATGGGGTCGGCCCTAGTGGTGTAGTGATAACTATACGGTTCGATTCCGGCCAGGATCAATGTAAAATCTAAGTATGACTTCCTTCGGAAGGGAAGTAAAGCCGGGGGTCCCGTGTCGTACATTTACGGCACGATAAAGAACCTCAAGCCTAAAAGAAGAGGCTTCTAAGCAAAATTTGTCGGCCGTTTCACGCCATGGTTTGAATGGGATGACCTGAGATGTTAAAGAGCGTCCGTAAATAAAGCAAATAAAAAAAAAAGCGTGTGATGGTGGCTTATACTTTGGAAAGGTTTCTGTCCCGTCGTCTGGAATAAAAAGTGACCTTTCAAGAGGCTCGAGCAATTCGGAAGGGGACTTCGCGGCGTCGATGTATTGTATCTGGAAACATATTGACACTCCATCTACACCCCCGCAACCAAACCCCGTAAATCCTGGCCGCCCGCTGTCTTCATTACGTCATCCCTTTCTCTCGACGTGCCCCATTGGTGAGTAGCCACGAGCAAGGTCAAGTACCCTATAGCCCCAGATCATCCATACATCTACCCATCATTATTAGTTCTACACTGATCGTGTAATGCTATGAAGCTTTGAGAAATATAACATCCTAAAATTTACCATACAGTTAGTTACATTTTAGGAGTGAAAGCCAAAACTTTGCAACAACTAATGGTTCAAGTAATGTTAAGCGGAGGTGACAAATGAACATTTATAGACATGGAGGAAATTCACAAATAAGTACTGATGATGATGATAATAATAATAATAATAATAATAATAATCGAGCACATTAAAGAGAATAACGTTCAGGCAATTTTGGAAACACTTTTGTAACCCAAGGCATGAAACTGAACAATTTTTGTGGAACGAGTAGAGAATAAATCATAATACTGCAGGTGCCAAAAAATGTATACACACTTTCACAGTAGATATCTATTTAATATATTTCAAAGTTGGACCGTAAAACAACAGTATTGTGTAGTATGATGTTCTGTAAAAAGATGTGACTCACATACATTATGATAGCATTGCTACGTGGTAGGTAAATCAACAATGAACAAATGAAACCAAGATTATTGTATGATGTTCTGTAAACAGACGTGACTCACATTGCGTAATGCTAGCGTTGCTAGAACAAAATGGAGTCAAGATTATCGTTGAAAAGCGAAAAGAAATTCTGAAGTGGTATTGGAAAACCAAGAATGTTGTTGAAGTACAAAGGTAATAAAGACGTGTGTACAGAACAGAACCGTTTTCCGGATGTAACTCCGTTGGACTTCCACCTATGGGGAACTCTTAAGGGTGTTGCATACTGCAGAAAACCAGCTACACTGGCAGCACTTCGGGAAGAAATTGAAACGTTATGGGTTGCAATCGCTGAGGACGCTTTCACTTTCTCTGTGATGGGAAATTTGAATAACTGTTGTAACTGTAAAAGTGTAAGATGATTAGTGCTCATCATTTTCTATTTGTGTGAATTCAGTTTTGTTATGTTAACACGGTTTATTCAATGCTTAAAGTATACTTTTTTGGCACCCTCTGTTTAAGTCTTTTGGTAGCATAATGTTGTTTTAATTGCTTACTGAAATAAGAAAATATTAAAACTTGTTTCAGCAAAACGAGGCAACGAATACCTGTTGCTTTTACATCGTCCCATTATCATCTTGCCAAGTTCTAAGACCACCACAGAGTCATTTTTAAAATGGCCTTAAAAATAATTCATGTACATTTAGCTTTGTACTAGTCTAAACCCGCTCAGTCCCAAATACTCGCTCAGCAAAGAAAGGGGGTGGGGAAAGAGACAAATATATGTCATCATACGGTAGGAGGTACAGTCGTTTAGCTGAGCGGACGCTGAGCATATAGAACTGATTCTGAATCCCTAAAAAGTGGATAAACATCTGTCGTGTTTTAGGGCTGTCAGCCAAATGAAATTCATCTCACATTAATGGTATACACAGAGAAATGTGTATCGAAGATACCGGAGGTGGATTAGACGCGCTTATTTCGGACAGCACGTGAGCAAATGTCTTTTACCTTTCTGAAGATGAAATTGTTTTATCATAAATCTATCATTTTGCTACTTTCATTTGATCGAACTTCTCAAGAAAGCACATGCTCCCACAACACGATGAAGTCAAGGCTATGTTCACAACAACCACGACAGAGTCCAATCTTGATGGAACAGTTGTATGTCCAAATGCCCAGGCTTCTTCTCCGCCTAAGACAATACCTCATTTTTATTTCTTAAATATTGCTTCATCTGTTTGTGTATGTTATTCATTGTATGGATTTATATTAATAAATAAACCCGAACGAGTTTCAGTTTATCACGTCTTATATGACAAGCCTTTGTCAAATTACACGTTAGGATGCTTTAATTAATAGAAGAAAGTATTACGAACTGCACTGAAACTATTGCAATATATATTAGCTTCAGTTTATTTAAAACAATTTACACCACTTTTATATTGCATAAAATAAATGTTGTTTGGGAGAAATTATAGCTGTAGCATTTCAGTTCATATATTGCGGGCAGATGTCCTTAGCTATCTTATAACACTTTATTTCATACATTATTAATAGATGTTAACCCGACTCTGAGCCTTCGTAGTGAAAAACATCTCTAGTCAATGAAATTAAACAAAGCAAATCCCTATTCTGATGGGCATCCAAGGTATCCAATCCAAGACCTCCGAGTTTATTTACGTTTACTTTATCTAAGAACGTACTTAAATGTCTTTAGTCATTAGTGTAAATAGGCTTTGCTCAGAGACCTTTTCTCTCAGGCTTGAGGTTCTTGTAGGTGTCATCAATACGGGATTAACGACTTCACTTCCTTTCCGAAGGAAACCATACTTAGGATTGTTACGTCTTTAAAATCCACTGATCCTGACCGGGTTTGAACTCGTACCTTTGGGTCTACGAGGTAAATATTGCTACCATTATACCCAAAACCTCTCGAGAATCAGTCACAGATTTTACCCTTGAGTTTTTTCGCTTTTTAGATTTGTGATGCGCAAAATTAACATTTAATAAAATAAAAATAACAACATGGTGTCAATATTTGTTGGTACTCAAACATAATAAGAAAACTATAGAAATAGTCTACTTATCTGCTCTTCCGATTAGAAAATATTCGCCTTACATTCTGCAATGTGCATTACACTCATCTTTTAACCAGAATTCTACTTAGTAAATGTTGTTATAAGAAGTTCGCACTTTTAATAAACGACTTAATACTTATGTATATTATTAACAAACCTATGCTATGGTTCTGAGGAAACGATCACTCTTAAATATTCTGAGTCATCATTTGAAACAACAACATTACTACTTCTGATAATTTAGTAATGGTTACAAAGTAACAGGGTAATTATTTAAGAAAAGCATGCCATAAATAATACTTTTTATTTATTTAATTTACTGGCGCTCTATAACATCTGAGGTCATCCGCGTTCCATTCAATTCAGGGCGTGAAACGGCCGACAAATTTTTCTCAGAGGCCTCTTCTTTCAGGCTTGAGGTTCTTTATCGTGCTAAATGTACGACACGGGACCCACGGCTTTACTTCCCTTCCGAAGGAAGCTACAGTTAGGATTTTTATGCCCAAAAAAATCCATCGAACCTGACCGGGTTTGAACCTGCGATCTTGGGTTTAGAAGGCAAGTATGGCTACCACTACACTACCAGGACCGACTATATATAAATAATACGAGTAACGAGAAAATTTTTATTTAAAATGTGTAAATGGAATAAAATTTGGACCAACACATATTAACCTAATTACTTTGAAAACTGAAGTTCAGTTCATGTTGTTGAAACTTTGTATGAATTAGTTGTTTAATTTCTCGAAAAGTAGAATTGCATTGGGATACCTGTTATTTGTGACATACCTCGTAAATATCGTATAAATTACTGTTTTAGTTTTGCCCTGACATCAATCTCCACGGGTGGTTGGCATCACTGGATGTGTTTACTCAACCCATCATGCGGTTCTCATCAGGACGATAAATTGACTTTGTGTTCGCGCTTTCCCATACTCCATACATAGCCAAATGTCCATTGCAAAGCTTTTTCCTTCCATTCTTTTTTCGCATATACATGTTTTGCCCGTTTCAATACAACTTTTTTAACGAATCAATTTCACATGCACATGTGTATGGACGCGCGATGTATTTCATGTTTCGAAATTGACATGTAACCGCAGTGGTTTCTGTGTCAATAAGCTCTCGGCCCACCATTCTGGGCTTTTGGGAAAAGGGGTGTGTTATGAGGAGGAGGTAATGTGTATTCAAAGCTCTCGTTTGCTTTGGAGCGGTTGCTCAGCTGTCCATCAGGTTAGATGAAAAGGTCCTGCGATCTCGTTTCTGATGACCACAAAATCAGGTACGGTTCCAGTTATTAATCACGAACTTAAAGCGACATGTAAATCATCGGTTCCAATTATTGATTGCGGTCGTGACAATTCGTTGTAGTTGCGAGTATTGTGATGTCTGGCTCAATGAGTCATGTAAGATTGTCTTTTTGCTTTTCGGTTGTTTTAATAGTAGCTAGTAAAACAACAGGTGAAAGCTGCAGCGATATTAATAATGAAAGGGGGGTTAATTAATTATATATGTAGTGTGGTAAGGAAATAATTAATACGTAATGGATTGAGGGAAGGACATGGAAAAGGAAATTTGATTGTTTTGGATTCTCAGGGGTCATGCTATTTCTTCCTCTCTCATGACTGGTTTCCGCTGACTTATATTTTGCCACGACTGTTGAGACTCTCGTTATGGGAGATGAAACATAATTTATTGTGCATAAACTATTTCACATAAAATGTACTGCCGTTATTTCCTGGAGAATATGTGCCCCTTTCGCACTAACTATGACGATCACTCTGACGTTTCTTAATTGATAAAGGTTGATCCTGAAATCAACTAATCCTGAGACACAAATGAACTCAACTAATAAAACTCTTCCACTGAACGGAACTGAACTGACTGTGTTTATCTTCTACACTGATAATGCCCACACTGAACACTCTTCAAAAACTGACTACAGCTTTCCACTAACTGAACTGAAAGTAGAAAGCCTTTCCACTGATAATGCCCTACACTGAAAACTCTTCTAAAACTAACTACGGGTCGCAAAATAAATATGGCCTACGTGACTTTTTACATGTATATATCAACTCAAGCTGCTAACTTCTTCCCTTGAAGAGGTTATCGGCCTGTCTTTTCATCCGTGTATGTTTATTGCTTTATTATGCCTACCCTACTTTACAATTTCCTAACAGTATACAAATAAACATCTTACATAAGGATTCTCCTTTAGAAATTTCTCCAGAAAACATCGGTTTGCTTGGGTCATCTTTAAACATATTGTTATAATAGGCAACAGAAATTCCCAGGTCAGATTTTATGACAGCTAGTTTTCTATACCCTGGCAAGAAAAAACATTTTACAAACAATAATTCAACACTTGTACAAGAAATAAAATCACATTACATTCGTGACTATAACAAGGAAGTTACATAAAATTACTTGCTATAATTACTCTAATTAAATTTGTGGGTGAGAGCTCATAAATGCTATCTCAAAGCCTACTTTCTTCCACTATTATTGCATAATCTTAATCTTAAGAAGAATTATTATGCTAATTGTGGTAATTTATTTTATTGCATGAAATATTTTTTATAATTTTGAAAGACGAATGTGTTTTTATTTTTGACTAAAATGTCAAATAAAAAACTAATGTAAAATTCATATTATTTATATGCTTGAATCAATGGATTGGATTGTTAGCGATTGGGGGGGGGGGAATATTTCGATATGATATAATTTTTGCCTTGCTCAACATCTTGCCTTTTGTGGGTGCGCCCCCAGCAAGGTGAAGCTGTATTTTTCATTTTGTAGGGGATGATGGGGAGGATTAATTAATTTTTTTGGAATTTAACAGAAGTGAGTATCAGGAGCTTGATTTATTTTGGGGTTCTTAAACTCCTCATCAGGTAATGACTTAGGATGGTGGAGATAGAGAAAGAAGAGCCCTATCGGTCTTTGGCTCCGAAATTAGGTGTATGGAGGAACCGGAAGTAAGTAAGATTTCGTACAGAAGATTGCTTCCTGCTGCGGCTACTTCTTCTTCTTCCCTCTTCTTTCTCCCCGCTTCTATACTGTGGTATTGAATAAGTCGCTGTCACAGCGCTGGACACGAGAATTTACTAGTGTCCTATTTTAGAAAGGTGAATGACGTTTCCCGGGAGACGGAAATGGAAATGGATCACCTTCTTAAATGAAAAGAGTTCTGTAAGTACTCCAGATGGACTTTATTTCTATCTGTTCTCTCAGGGGCCTAGGAAACTATCCACACACACATATATATATATATATATATATATATACATACATTTATCATCCCATTGTTGGGGACTGCGGGCCTATAGTCTTCGTTTGTTCAGCAGTATGTCGTGGATTTTTTCTATTATTTCGGGAGTCGTTACGGAATATCCGGAACGGTCCGCATCGCCTGTGTTCCTTTCGACTACATCTAAACTCACCAAACTATATTTTAAATACCATTCTAAACGAAAATGTAGATTTACAGTAATGTATTTCCAGCGTTGTCTTAGGCTCTACAAGCATTTATTCTTTCAAAAGGTAATGTTTCTTAGTACACAAATTTCGCGTTTCTCCATTTTGAACGCTTGTTTACAAATAAGCAGGAAAATGTATCTCACACACAGACTAAGTTAATAACTTTTTATACACATGCATATCATTGATCATAAAATAATCCACTGCTACCATATTTTGAGTTTGCTCAGACTTATCGAATAGCTCTCGTATATTGGCCTCAAACAATGACGAATTCTGTATACTTCCCGTTTGGCGCCTTAAGGTGAAAAAATTATATTTTATTATAGTTCATACATTCAAGAATCGTTTCCCTAAGTTTCATATTTCAATTCCAATTTTTTGTGCCCCTAAAATTTAAGAAAAATGGCTCTGTTGTCTCCCATGCCCACTTTCTTTGTTAATACATTTGACATCTTTGGTTCTGGAGTTCAGTTTTACTAGTTTTTTTGCAGGTAATTCAATTGTATCATATTAAAAACTTTTTTTGTAATTTCTAAACCAATATTATGAAGCGAAACTTTTTGCTTGTATTAAAAAGTTAAAAATGGACGAAGAGATAAGAAAAACTGCTTGCAACATTGCAACAACGTGACACCTCCCAGATAATACACATGTGTGCATTTTCTACATATGGACATTGATTAAAAGGAATATATTTATCATAAGTCACTGAAAAATAAAATGCCGTAAAACTTCTTTCCTTTTCAACCAAACCATTAAAAAATCATGGATACAAAACATATTAATCCAATTATTAGTGCAAAATTTGCAGTTATGTAAAAACACGCAAAATACAATTCTGGCGATTTTAAATGAGTTATTTCTATGAAATGACAATAAATATATTTTTTCTCATTTTATAAGTTTATTTTTTTTTAAATTTCAAATGATATGTTTGTAAGGAAGTTTTGTACAAACGTAGATAATGTTTTGTTAATTATCTTGCTATAATGCTATTTCCTACGTTTATTTCTGTAAATTTGATTTTATGGAATATATAATAATTTGAAATGAACATTTTTGCTGGCATTTAAAATTAGTTAAAATTCAATGAAAAGAGAGGAGAAAAACTGTTAGCAACTGTCATCTCTCATCTGTGCATTTTCTACATATATACAGAATAAAAGGTACATATTTTTCATAAGGTATTTAAAATAAAAAATATCTGTATAACTTCTTATTTAACAAATCATTTATAAAACATATACAGAGGGTGCCAAAAATTATACACACTTCAAGCTAAGAAAAACTGTGTTAACATAACAAAACTGAATTCACAAAAACAGAAAATAAGCACTAACCATTTTAGACCTTTACAGTTACAACAGTTGCTCAAAATACCCATCATCGGCGTCGATACAATTCTGAGTACGTTGAACTACTAATCGATCAACGTTTGCGAAAGTGTCCTCAGCGATTGCAGCACATACCGTTTCAATTTCTTCCCGAAGTGCTGCAAGTGTAGCTGGTTTTCTACGGTATACAACATGCTTAAGAGTTCCCCATAGGTAGAAGTCCAACGGAGTTAGATCTGGAAATCATGATGGAAATTGAGGTGCTCATTCATTGCTTTGTAGGTTTCTGCGGCGAGTACTCCAAACGTTCCAAAACCATACGGGGCTTGTTGCTTTGCGAGGACTCCCAGATCTGCCCTTGTGAACATCACATACGCTACCACGAGTCTCAATTTGTCTCGAATGCGTGCAATTGTTACTCGCGTTGGTGGTTCTGTTCTGTACACACGTCTCCATTGCCTTTGAACTTCAACAACATTCTCGGTTTTCCAATACCACTTCAAAATTGTTTTCCGCCGTTCAAACGATAATCTTGGCTGCATTTTGTTGTAACAATGCTAACATAATGTGAGTCGCATCTGTTTACAGAACATCATACTACACATTACTGTTGTTTTTCGGTCCAACTTTGAAATATATTAAATAGATACCTACTGTGAAAGTTTGTATACATTTTTTGGCTCCTTCTATATATTCAAACAATATTAGAACATTTAATTTGTCTAGGATAAAAATAATATTTCTGCTCTCTTGTAAACAAAACTGTATCGATATTTCTTGTTCATTGAGGTCGATTATCAATAGATACTAATAATCTTAAACTGGAAGCCATGTCGAAAAGTATTGTGCTATCAAAACGCAGTGCATTTTTACCGACTTGAGCGCAATTTTAAACTTTGTGTTGAGGATATGATACAGAATTACCGGACAGTTTATGCACCTCTTACAGCAGACAGTAAAGTAGTTGTTTAGTTTAGTGTTTCGCTCTGACGAAGAGAAGGTTACTTGGCTAAGGAAGTCAGTAAGGGAGATAAGTTTGATGGGGATGATGGATTGTGTAGTACTAGATCTATAAACTTTGCTGTGGTGGTTAGCGTGTTGACGGAATCTACCACGCTCAAATTGAGGTAAATAGCACATTAAATTCCATATCTCACTATTTGTGGATATGAAATCAAAACTGCGCACCAACTGACTGACGTTGGATACACTCGCATTGATCGAAAAGGAAACTAATAGGGGCAGTAGAGCTTTTAACTTTGCACTCAGGCACTCCATTAGACGTCACGCACTGGTTCAACCGATCAAACGGTGCTCATTTTCTAGAGGGAAATAGCGTACGCTAATTACAGCTCAGTGACATACAGTTTATCTTTCTCCACTTTAATATTAAAAAAACAGCAATACATGAAATCTTTGTTTTATTTAAATCCTTTTCATAATTATAAACTATTCTATTTAATTCTTCGGTTTGCATTATTATTATTATTATTATTATTATTATTATTATTATTATTTGTCGGTCATGGTGGTGTAGTGGTTACCATACTTGCCTCCTACACCCAAGATCGCGGGTTCAAACCCGGCCAGGACCGATGGATTTTTTCGGGCGTAAAAATCCTAAGTATGGCTTCCAACGGAAGGGAAGTAAAGCCGTGGGTCTCGTGTCGTACATTTACGGCACGAAAAAGAACCTCAAGGCTGAAAGAGAGGCCTCTGAGCAAAATTTGTCGGCCGTTTCACGCCCTGAGTTGAATGGCACGCTGATGACCTGAGATGTTACAGAGCCGCATAAATGAATCAATCAAAATTATTATTATTATTATTATTATTATTATTATTATAAAAAGAGAGATCTTGAAATAATCTGTACTTATTCAAAGTTTTAGAGAATGAATCGGAAATATAAAATTAGCAGTAGGTTTCACACTTGATTAAATTAACTTAAATTTTAATAATAATAATCATAATAATAAAACTAGAATAAAACTACATTATTTTATAATTGACAATGAGTAAATAAAACATAAAAAGTTTTTATATATTGCTGCGGTATTATTTTTATTACAGATACAAGAGTGTAAAAGTAGTTGTGAATTAAAATAAATGTAACAAATAGAAAACTACAAAAATAAATTATTATATGTAAAAGAATTTTTATTATTTTTTTTTTTTGCATTTTAAATTAACATGTTGCAATTAATTTCAAAAATTAAGGTTTAAATCTTCTAATATAACTTTTATAGTTTAAATACATACAATAGAAAACACAATAAAAGCTACATTATTTCAACACTTTAGTATATACTACAGGCAATAAATTAGATAGTTTTTTTGCTACAAAATATCGGAAAACAAAATACAGCAACTTAATATTTAAATTGTTTTTTAAATTTACGTTTCAGTTATGAATTGAGCTATTGATATTTTTGACTCTCTTACTAACAATATAAGAAATGATATATTATTTGGGTTAAAATATCATATTCGAGAGCTATTCAATAAAAATTAAGGCTGATGATTTTTTTTCTGAATTGTACATTATGAAAATAGCTGACTTTCCTACATAATATCGATAGATTACAGTATCATAATGGTCTGCAGTTGGTAGAACTGCTATCTTATGTAAAACTTGTTACCATTTCCGGAGATGTATTGCTTTTCTGTACGAAAAACACATGCGATCTTTGATGAGAGTGCGTTATCCCTTTCTACTGTTTTGAAGAGGTTTAAGGAGTTGAAAGAAGCCAGGAACTGTTAAACAAGATGGACCTGGTAGTTGCGGAAGACACTTTTGTACATTGACTGTGATTGTTCGTGAAGAGGGGCGATTACAATTGGGCAACTCAGTGAAACCCTGGGAATATCAGAATTATTAACCATTAAATGAACCAGGTTTATGCCCAATGGACAGCATTCTTCCAGGGACCTTTACTAGTTGGGAAGGGGGCAAAATCAACATTCTGAATGCAAAGAACTGTTAATTCTGGAGAGGGAGTGTATGTTTTGTATTGCATACAGCAGGCGTGTGCCGCACTTAACACAACAATGTATAATTAGCTATTTCTTCCAATTACTCACACGCCTTTTATCTATATTGTAATATTTGAGATTAAATTACTGAATAAAATAAGTATTAAAATTCAAACATTAAGAAGAAATATATGGTAAAAAACTTGAAAGTGATAAAAGCAAATTAATCATAATCGTCCTGTGCTCTAGATGCTGAAGAGTTGAGGCATTGAAGGCCTGTTTTATTACATGTTATGTTTCTTGAGGTTGAGAGACTCCAGGGGCAGTCCGTCCCCTCCCGTATGTCTACAAAAGCATTACCGAGAATGCTGCGTCTCTCACTCTGGAGCAACACTGTGTTCGAAAGATTGTATGCAAATTACCATCCCCAACACCAAAGAAGGTAATGGTGGCTATAAGGACCGATCTACTATCATGCAGTTCCTTGCACGCTGTAGTTACAGGAGAATATATGGTGTATAAAACGAATCATTCGCTTTCAAAAGGCTATAGCGTTTACATTCATGAAAAAGGTCGGTCCTGGTGGTGTAGTGGTAACCATACTTGTCTCCTAACCCAAGATGGCGGATTGGACCTAAGTATGGCTTCCTTCGGAAGGGAAGTAAAGCCCTGCGTCTCTTGTCGTACATTTACGGCACGGTAAAGAACCTCAAGCCTGAAAAAAACTCCTCTGAGCAAAATTTATCGGCCGTTTCACGCCCTGATTTGAATGGGCCACTGATGACTTATTAAGATGTTACAGAGCGTCCGTAAATAAACCAAATCAAAAAAAAAAAAAACATGAACATAGAACCAAAGTAATAACGGGGAAAAAAAAATAGGAATAAAAAGTTTCATGTAAACGTTTTTCTTAGATTGAATTTCAATTGGTCACCAATACGTGCCTCGATGGCGACGACAAAGCAGCAGAAGCATTATGCGTTCTCCGTTTCAACAAGCGTGAGTTTGATACTAAAGCACTCTATTATGCATGTATGGACACGCTCCATTTTGTGCCTAACCATCTCTAACTCCCATAAGACAACGTGTTAAGTTTCTGTCGTTTTACTCGATTGTCATACAGTTAATTCCTAAAATATTTGTATTATACTGTTGAATGATACCTTCTGCTTCTGCTCATGTTCTTCTTTTTGCATTAGAAGACCTAGGTCAGACAGAAAATACATACTTTTGACACTATGTCAGTTATAGTTACGGCACTTTCGCGGTGTACCGCATCTGAACTCATCGGCCAATGAGGGATCATTTGCCGGCACAGGTGAAAGGCTGTCATCGGTTAAAACAGAAATCGCAATATTAAACGTTGGGCTTATTATTACATCCTTTTGACACGCGAAACTTAAAATGAGAATTTCTCATTTTATTTTGCTGTTCACTGTTTTACTTTTTTGTTGTAATGCATTTATTATATCAGTGTTGACATACTGTATAAGGCCTACAGTTAACCCGTCAGTTAAGAATGAATTATAAGAATTATAGGGCATAGAGGGCTTCATACCAAATTCAATTTAGAACAAAAACTTTATGTAGTTTAACATTTCTCTGCTCTAAATTGGTCTAATGAAAATGGCTATGACAACAAGAAACCTATATTTTTAACTGGGTGTGAAAACAAGAGATAAATAAACTGAATGATATGCCTGAAAAATTAAACTATTCATAATACACAGATCCAAATTTTCTATTTCTTTTTTTCCAATTATAAACGTGCATTTAGTTATCTTACAGTAGCATATTGTATTTTTTAAATTATTTTTTCTGTAATAGTGACATTGCAAATGAACTACATGACTGTGGCAAACAATTTTTATGTAAAAAATCAAAAAAAACCTTCACAAATTACATACATTCATTTCATTTTTGAAAACTATGGCAAATGTATTCGAGAATAAGCACAGAGTATACTGCAACACAGTAATAATATTGTAAATATAATACACTTAGTAATAGTCACTGCTACATACAATGCAGGCATTTGACAAATCTTTATTACATTACATAAGTTATTTTGAATGCAGTTTACATGTCAAATTAAACCTTGAATGCGATATAACGTCACGCCTTTCTTTCCTTGAGTTGTACAACCAAATGCACAACACTCAGGCATATTAATTAAATTAAAATAAAATTTTAAAATGTTTTCCATATAAGGACATAGCACAGCACACAAACATCAGGCCCGAAATGGCGGCTGATGTTGGTGAACCAATCACGGAGCGCTGTTGTCGGCAAATTCCTCCGCAAAGCGTGTTCATAATTGTATAACAGAGGGCTTTATTCGTTACAACTGTGCAACACGATTTTCGTCGACGGCTTTGCACTTCCTACTACTCAGAGCATTCGACCTTGGCACCAACAGCTTCAAGAGAAAGAAAAATACACAAATCTTCGCTATGTGTCCGACAAAGACTATAAATGCATCCGGCAGAATTTTGAATTTTGTATTTAGCAACAGAGGTTGCAGTGTGACATGTTTTGCGCTACGTTTGGTATTCAAATCTTACAGGTTTCAATTGCAACAAGTCCTTAGCGAAGATGACAAACAATAAGGTGTGGGGTGTTATGAATTCGTTCTGGGGATGGAGATGAAAGATGACACTTTTCTTACACACACAGTGTTCAATGACAAGTCCACGTTCCACATCAGTGTAAACGTAAACACCCACAATGTAACAATCGTGTAAATGTATGCCTTACATCCGTAGAAAGGATTATTAAACATTTGTGAAAATAATAAGAGAAAAGTTTTATTCTGACAGGTATTTTAAAATTTACCCTAAAAAGATATTGGCTTTTTTACACACCCTGTAAGATAAGTCTGTGCTGAAGAAGCAATTTTGATGAAACGAGCACAACTTCGTCGAAATTTTATCATGACAACGCAAAGCCTTATGTGGCAAACAATACGATGTAATATTTCATCATACTGAAAATAAAGTACCTCAAACCCTATACAGTCTTGATCTAGCCCCGTGTAACTTTTTCCATTTCCAACATTAAAAGTAAGTACATGGTCATAGATTTGAGAGCTCATAGTGATAAGGAGATCTGAGGAGATATTGAAAAACATTGCAAATAATTACTTACCGCATGTTTGAGAACTCGCAGAAACTTTGTAACCGAAGTGAACTTTGAAAAACATTCGTTGAAACAGAGTAATAAATAACGGAGAAAAATTAGCCTTTATTGAACGACCATTGTTTAGTCTGCAACGTTATCTTTATTTGAATTTGAATTTATTTTGCCACTTAATAATACTATTAAGTGCTATTTTACAATCACTCAGTCGTACAAGAAAATACAACCATAATCACTCTAATAAATCTTCCCGAGTTGCTGTGTTACCAAGTGGCCCGAATAGCTTCAACCTTGGGGTTACTCAGCTATCAGGTGACTTACATCTAAAAGTTAATTTAATCAAAAACCAACTTAAATTCTGTTTCTGCCCGATTTGGTTCATCATTTCTTACTTATTTTCTTCAACCATTTTCTTTTAACCTTACCTATAATTCCCAAACTCCAAGATAGTCTGCCTTCACCAGCTTGTTTCCCCTTATCTTTATTGGTAAGTTATCCCACTTCTCAATCCTAAGTTTTGCTCTCATTTCTTTAGTTTCTCTACATTCCACAATTGCATGCCAGTAACTATCTTGCATTCCACACATCGGACATTCCTCTGAATTTAAACCTCCTCTTATTCCTTTCAGATTCACTCCCCTCGTCCACCTGTCACCTTCATCCATATAGTTCTCTCCACCCCCTATAACCTTCAATGACTTTTACTACTAAAACTACCTAATATCTCCTGTTTTTCCATATCACCAATTTAATTTTTCTCCAAAAACCTCTTTCTGTACTTTCTCTATCAAGCCAATTTTGTTCTATAATCTCGTTGATTCTATTAACCCAAGTATTTCCTTCCCTCTGTTTCTCTTGCGTCGCTAGACAATGTTTCAGAGAACATTACTTTTAAGTAACAGGTTCCAGTGTATCTGTGGATGCATTAGCAGGAAACTCAATGATACAAAACTCATTTTTAATATAATAGATGTGTGGCAGTGAAGCTTGCATAAGGAATAAGAAAAATACATTTTAATCGAGGTTGCTGAGATCAGCAAAAACCTACATTGGAGAAGGAAAATAATTGGTCATAGCACGTAGGAATATTGGAAACAAACAGAATTATCTATGGACCTAAGGAAGTTTGGAAATGCCATAAGAGATAGCTGGTTGAGAAAGAAACACGATGATGATGAACTTTTTTATTTTGTGATTAATTATTTCACTTTTCTTTGAGCCCAAAGGTCATCTGCACCCAAATTTCTAACATCTGTCTTTTTAGGACGACAGAAAGAATTTCGTAAACATCACCCATGCAAATTGTCCCGGCCAAATTTGAGCTCTGATTGACCAGTTAGCAGGCAGGCATTTGCTTATGGACTTTAACAGCGACAAACTCGCGGTTATTATTGTAACCTGAATACTTAAATTGTTTCATTATCATTACAGTGTATTTAATGTTTGAGCTAAATTAGAATTACCTTCATTTAGAATTAGTCGTGGTAGTTTTTCCTCGAATATTCCATATCTTTTTTTCACTTTGGTTGATAACATTTTCACAGTTTTTACATGGCGAATATACTCCATTTCTGATTTTTCAGTATTTTTTTCATAACTGTACTTAATTATTTATACATCTTACCTAAAAATGTGCATCTTGATATTACTCTTAAAAACAATATTTCTATTAATTATTTTCTTCGCTATTGTTATTTTTCCATTATCCAATTCTCAGCATCGCGCTGTAAAATTAAATTTGGTATCACTTTGTTCCAAAGATTACAAATTGTTCCAAAATGGGTCGAAATTTATTAGTTTTATTTTATATCCATATTGTTTACAATAGAATATCTCTTCTAAAAATGTGAATTTCACATGTTCAATAATAATACTTTTTTATACACATGGGGGTTGAATCATATAATGTCATCACTTAATTTTGGTGGAAAAATATTAACAATAAAATAATTTTATAGTTCATTTTCAACGCAACTATTATGTACCATTTGGTCACTCGCAAACAGCAAGGCTGTATTAATTATTTATATAATTAAACAGTCTGCCTCCAACAAAATATTCTTTCGTTAATATAAAATCGTGTTGGAGATAAGTCATCGTTGTTTTAACTCATGATTTACTTCTGAACTTGTTTGACTAACAAGTTCAACATTAATTGTGCTGTCTTTGTATGAACTTTTAATAATTAAGTTCTAAAATTCTTTAGTCTTCCGTGATATTTTTCTTATTACCATTTTAATCATTTTCATATAATCTATAAATGCAAAGAACTTGGAAGATTACATTATCTTTTGTTTTTCTATTATTAATGTTATTGATATACAATCCAAGTATTATTTTCCTTTTCTAAACCCGTTTGTACATCTGTTATAATATTGTTTTTGCTATTGTCGTTAAAGATAGGTTACTCATTAAACTGATTTTTTAATATTAGTTTTTGCATTAATTTTTATTCCAGTTTAGCCACATGGAATGTAAACAGCAAGGGGTGCATTTCACATCTTCAACATATGGAATGCGACTTAAATATGGGAAACGTCTGAAGAAATTACAAAGGACGTAAAAAGAACCTATAGCCAATTTTACTTAATTTTTAGGAACAATTTTTTTTTTGTGAGAGCTACTGATAAATACGGCAGAGGCATTCTTTGCCATTTACAAATTGTTGCGTTTGTAGTCAAAACCACTTATCTTTATCACAGTTATCATAGAATGTAGCGTAAAACTTTCAGAATATTCATATATGCTCTAATGAAAATCCCCTTGCAGTTTTGTAAACAAAATAACCAACAAAGTTTAGCATTAATGTATGGGTTGAAATAGTTGCAAAAAGATTATTCGATCCTTTTATTTTAATTGGAATTTTGACAGAAGCATCATACTATTGCTTCCATTTAAAAGTTTTGTTCGGAAGAAGTTCCACTAAGGATAATACGCCACATATGATTAGTGTATCATGGGGTAGCGCCTTATTTTTCTCATGTTGCTAGAGTAATTCTAGGTGAACATCGGTAACTTATGCGAGACCCACATTTTGGCTTGCTGACATTTAACTTAGATGTTATCAAGAAAGAGTTATAAAAGAGAGGGGAGAGAAGACTGTAAGATAGTCCATAATGTGACATTTTGGAGCTTATACGAATATTAGAGTTCATGGTGGAAACTTTTGATCACTTTCTGTCCATATGGTTATATGATCTACTTTACATGTTTTTCAGTCTTCTATAAATTCTGTAGACGTTTCCCACTTATTAAGTAACACCCTGTATATTAATAAAAATAGAGCGTGCTACATGTATGCATTCCATTTCAGGAGGCTCTTTGCTCATGTATTCATCTACTCGTATTGCTATGGAGTAATTTTTTCATTAATATTGTATTGTCCCCTTTCCTCTTACTTCTTTATCTACCACAAATTTTCAAAGTATTTTATTTAGACATCTTCTGTGATAAGGTTTATTTTACTATATCCCTTTCTTGTTTGTTCAACTTCTTCATTATTCTGTAAGTTTTGTCTTTACTGAAATGTGCATTATATTCATGTTTACTATGCATTTTTTTCTACTTTCTCTTAAAGCTTTTTAATTACTTTATTTACCATAACAGACCTTTAATAATCATTTTAGAGCTATATTCTTTTCATACTTTTAATTTTTTATTCATAGATGCAGATTTATATTATTTTTCCCCCAAATCTAAAGTTTTCCAAGACGTTTTAGTTTTTATATTTTTTTATTTCGGTTTGTTTTTAACGTATTTCTGCTGAGAGATGCTCAAAGGGTGCCAAAAATGTATACACACTTCAAGAAAAGAAAAAAACTGTGTTAATATAACAAAACTGAATTCACAAAAACAGAAAATGATGAGCACTAATCATCTTAGCTTTTTATAGTTACGACACTCGATACACTTCTGAGTACGTTGAACTACTGATTGAGTAACGTTTGGAAGGCGTCCTCAGCGATTGCAGCATATGCCGTTTCAATTTCTTCCCGAAGTGCTGCCATTGTAACTGGTTTTCTACGGTGTACAACATCCTTAAGAGTTCCCCTTAGGTAGAAGTCCAACGGCAGTTAGATCCGGAGAACGCGGTGGAAACTCAATCGGACCTCTTCGTCCTATCCAGTGCCTTGGTTCTAGTGCGCGGGGCTTGTTGCTGTACGAGGTCTCCCACATCTGTCCTTGTGAACATCCCATATAATACTACGAGTCTCAAATTTGGCTAGAATGCGTGCAATTGTAACTCGAGTTGGCGGTTCCTGTTCTATACACACGTCTCCATTGCCTTTGAATTTCAACAAATTCTCATTTTCCAACACCATTTCAAAATTGCTTTCCGCTGTTCAAATGATAATCTTGGCTCCATTTTGTTGTAGCAACGCCAACATAACGTAATGCAAGTCATATATGTTTACAAAACATCATACTGCACATTAATGTTGTTTTTCGTTCCTACTTTGAAATATATTAAATAGATATTTACTGTGAAAGTGTGTATACATTTTGTTTGGCACCCTCGGTATGTATAGGTATTTAATATTTTTATATAATAAATACATCTTCTTCTCCCTTTCATTCTCCAGGCTTTTCTTTAACTTTCAGTTACTTTAGTGGCTAATTTTTCCATTCTCTATGTTTACACATTAATATCCTTATCTATGGGGCATTAAACTTGAACTATAGATACAATTATTAATTCATATAGGAACCCTGTCAGTCAGTATTTGGTTATTAATAAATGTAGACTAAAAAAAAATTCTTTCATTCTTTCAATGTTATAGATGCGACGTTTTCAAAATGTATATTAAAACTAGGAATTTTCAAATCAACTTATTTCAAATAACATCTTAGCACAATTTTCAAATATATCTGGATTAAATATGTTTTATAAAATTATTTACTTTTTCTCTCCTCATTTTGACGCAATGCATTTCAATTTTTTTATATTTTTTGCTTGTAATGTCTTATATATTGGTGTATCTATTCCAAATAACCTTCATTATTAATTAATACACTGGTTAGTGACTTCGATTCTTAATAAAGATATACAATGATTAATAATTGAACATTTCTGAAATTCTAGAGCATTGCTAAATTTAAAAAATATACTTTTACCTATTAAAGTTATCTATAAGTTGGAACCGACGCTTGCAAAAGACTTGTAGGGAACCGTGTTGGCCATACATAGCTGCTAAATCTTAAAACGAATGCGAATTTTCCAGCCGTTTCCCCATTATCTCCTGCGCAAAACACCTGAGACACCTGTGCCGAACATGACTGCATAGAATAATACGCAGCAAACAAGAGGGTAGCATGCAGTTAGCGAGTAACTAAAACATCGCAAATCCTGGCAAAAATTAATAGTCTCACTTTATATGTAAAACATAAACCCCTCATCTTTACAAAATGGCAGGCAATGGATAAAGATGATGCATGTCTTAAGACTGGTGGAGAATGGAGGCAGAACATAAACCATTCTTTGGCAGGTCAAAAATGGAACACGCCCCAGGTGGACACCTGAGATCCCGAAATAAGACATCATAAATATTCTGGATATGGTATACTAAACCGACTTTTAAATCACAGGGAAGTAATTACATTTCAACTTTCCTTTTTTGATTTAAATTTTTTTCTCATATCTAAACTTCTTTAACTCAAACTTGATAATCATTCCCGAAGTTTATATATATATATATATATATATATATATATATATATATATATATTTCGTTCATACATCGGTTTTTTAAATAAATCTTCGCTTAACTATCTGAATACAAACTCTTTCATAAAGCCGAAAACCTGATAGCCTTGTTTATATTTACCGGGCGTTGCGATAGCGTGCGAGAGTAATTAAAATATTAGCTGTATAGATTGCATGACAATGCTTGCTAAATTTGATAGAATGAGCTCATAGCCTTCCATTATAATATTGCAACGTAATAAGCGAATTTTGTAATGGCGAAAATATTGCAGTGACTGTTGGTGGCGTGTTTACCATCTCAGATCTAAGATTGCATACACGTTATTTATGTGAACACCTGTAGTGCTAGATATAATAATAGAGCTTTTCAGTTGTCTCGTTGCCACAGTGTCTGTTTTACAAACTACAGTTCTAAGAAGTAAAAAATAACAATTCTTCTAGACGTTCTATCTTCTATTTTGTACCTTCCTCTGAAGAAACACAGGGTTTTACTTATAATGCGGTGTTTCTCATCTCGGACATTAAACATAACACAGCTGGTGACGCCATTACTCTAATTTCCTTCCCTATGTAGCGGAATAAAGAATGTCAACGTTGTATGTGTTTGCCGTCGTTCCTAACTACCACCACAATATGCTCAGCTAAGGTTTGGTATTATAATGGATTTTTCAGGTTGACACTTCTGGGGTGAAAGGAGTTTATTAATGTTTTGTTATTACCATACAACAGTACACTTTTCTGATTAGATATGCTCTGATAATATTAGATACAGACTGAATACGAGACACGTGTTATAATTTATATTTCTCTCCAGAAAACTGTGCTTTGCGTCCTGTTGTAACTAGTACACTATTTTCTTTACACATAACTCCTGTCATTCACCACAAATAATAATTTTATAATTTCTTCCACTTATTTTTACGTAATGTTAAAATGCTGCTTCTCTATACGGCTAATGGAATTTAAAACACAACTTCTCTCTACGAAATCCAACGCATAACTCACAGTTTGAGATAAAAATCGTCACTTATTACAATAGGATTGTAATAATACTATTCATTACAGTGCATTATATTTTAAATATATGTATGCTAAGGGAATTAGGTTCATTCATTTCTATTTAGTCGCAACAAAGCTGTCTGTCTCGTGTTTTATTATTGGTACACATTATTAATGTTGCCACGCTTGCCATTGGTTGATTAACTTAGTATTACAATTTTCTTATCTGTAGTTTTAATCTTTTTATATTCTTGGCTATGTATGTGTTCCTCTGAATCGTTAATTAATATTATTCGGTATTGCCATAAAGGCCAACAACCAAACATTAATACATACATTGTAATAGCCCTTATGTGATATATGAAATGTATATAAATGAGCTTGCTAGATCTGTACGATTTAAAACATATTACCAAAGAATATTTATCATCTGCATTGAAAATTAAAGCCATTACTTAACATTAAAACTTGTGTAAGTGAGCTTATTAATTTTATATGATTAAAACATATTATCTATGAATATTTGGAACTATTGGCATTTATATGGCATTTATCTTATGTAATAACATACGCAAAAAACTTCTTAAATTAATATAGCTAAATAGCTATTACCATTAAATGTTTGTGACTTTATCTTGAGCATTATATCCTTTACCTAATATAAAACATATGAAAATGAACTTATTAAATTAATGTAAGTAAAAACATGTTAAACTGAATGTTTTCAGTTTCAAATAAAATATTATAGCCTTTATCTTACGTAATAACACATGTAAATGCACTTCTTAAATTAACATAACTAAATTGCCATTACTGTTAAATGTTTGTGATATTATATTGAGCATTATATTTTTTTACGTAATAAACAAACATATGAAAATGAACTTCTTGAGCTTCGCTTTCTGAACCTATTCCCTACCACACTCATTTGCAAAGACGTTTAGATAGTAACGCATTTTTGGCGTGTAAAGTCATTTAAAATATGAATGTTCTTATCGTGTGCATGCAGGACTTATTCAGAGCTTTCCATAATTGCATTTCGTAATACTCTGCATAAATATGAAAACATTAAAATCGTTTAAGTTTAACAAAGTAAACTAATAGAAATGGGGGCAAACCTTGGACGTTCACAAAATATTTCACTCCTGAAATTAACAAATGAGCTGGTTCCAAATCTAAAGAGAAACTTTAGCAATTAAATCAGAAAACTTGCCGAATCGTGCTAACCAGAAGGTGTACGTACACTTATATATTTTTTATAAGTGAGAGCAAAATTAAATTTATTGTTTTTCGAGGAGATACCTAGACGTATCTACACGACTGGAATATTGGTGAACTGAAGCAATATACACATATATAAGCTAATAAGAATTAGAAAAGCAAAATTTTAAAAAAATACTGAAACAATAATACAAATAGCGCAGTATTTCGAACATTTTGTATTCTTCTACATAGACAGAAGACAAATATACAGAGCGTATCAAAAATACTGGGACAAACTTTGGGGGCAAGTTCATCAGAACAATACAAGAAAACCAAGTCATATAACACATGTCCAAATATAACATTAACCAAGTTTCTAGATATGTTCCAACAATTTAGGTTTGTTAAAATAACCTTTAAATTTTTCATACAACTGAGTGATGTTGCCGATGTTTTTATGTTTTGGTGGTCTTCGGTCTAAGAACGCCTTCTTATACAGCTGTGAAGCTTCGGGAAATTTTCTATTCGCCTGATGGTACAAAACTTGTGTCTGTCTGCTCACGAATGGATACCTAGGCTGCTCAAATGTAACTGAACTGCAGAACAAGTCACGTAGGAAGATAACCGAATATAAAGAAATAATAAATGTAAATGACAGCACATCACAATGTACCTCAGTATCAATAACATGATGGTGTACACATAAGGATCCCCTATTTAAGATTTCAAGATGAAACCAAGATAGTAGTTTGCTTGGGTGTTGCTTTGAAATGTTTTTCAGTGTGCCCCATGTTGGTGCTTAGTTTAAAGTAGGATTTGTAGGTGGAGGGCGGGAATTGGGCTTTATATTTGTGCCCGCTGATTGCAGGTTTCGCCACGGCTGCTGCAGACCACCCCCATTCTTCTTCGATGAAACTCTCTTGAGGGCGTTTCGCTGTATTTTGGCGCCGGGTCTGAGTGGAACGGTACTTCGAAGGTGACAACAAATAACGCTTCGTTATTTACTTTTCTGATATCGTTTATTCTTCTAACATGAATATTCGGGCGAACTCACGTCTCTCGTCGAACCACAGCAAGGTAATCTTGGCAAACGTGTATATTTATTGCGCTGACTTAAAGGTGTCGAGTGCAAAGAAATTGTTAATTTAACTGAATTCTTAATGCAGCTCAATGTTACATCCGCAGTTAACGTGGCGACCGGCGCTCAAGCTTCGTTGACGCCGCTACTGGTACTAGGCTGCTCTTCCGCTGATTTCCGGATGACGGCAGCCACACGTTATCTGGTCCTGGAAAATTCTGGGACTGCTCGGTTTTGGGAAAAATTAAGCCCTTTTATACACAATATTAAACGACGCCATCCATGGGGAAGGGCGCGAAATACTCCCGCCAATTTTGTATAGACGTATCTCATAGATTAGTGTTTACCTCACTGGATTTCATTTCTAATGGTTGAAACGTTTTATAAAAGCCAAGTGCTTCGCTATTCGTCAGTAAGATGAATTTTAAAAATATTTCATATGTTACTGTCAAGGACTGTTTTACTCGGACACGTGTAAATTTGCCGCGTGTTTGCCCTGAGGCAGGGGCATTTTCAACCCTAGTCGCAACCAAAAGGGATTACCTTGCATTGTCTGCCTTTTGCCAAGTCTTTCTGCGTTCGGAGAAAGACGAAAACTCTCACTTACCTGGTTACATTTTTACACTTTATTCTTTAAATATTAAAAACAATTAGCCTTTATGAATGCAATTAAACAACATACAACATTACTCTACATATGTCATTAAGGTTCCTCCACTGAAAGAAATGCATAACATACTTGCACCTAATTACAGAGTTACTGATTCTAAAATTACAAATAATGTTTCAATTACTCTGTAATTGACGGAAAGCCAAAGGCAGCATCAAAGAATGTTATATTATGAATTTTAACATAGATAAGAAGATATGGTATGTTTATAGTCTACAAAGCTGTCGACAATTAGAGAAAACAATTCTATCGACAGAATTTGAAAGTAGAAATCTTTATATACAAGTTCAGTGTAATCGCTGTAATCTAAATAAAACGTTAATAGAGAAAAACAAAAGAGTTTGATAGATCGAACTACTGAGAGGGTCTGTTGTTTTCCTTTCCCTGCGTTTGCAGTTGAGCGCAAGCCGCGCAGCCAAGATTACGCCAGTCTCCTTTCTTGGACATGCACCTCTCGCAATTAAACGCTAACAGTTTTGATCACTAATAGCACGTACACACTGCTAGTTTTGTTTCATAATGAATGCTAATCTGTGCTATAGAAGTTGTTTGAAATGATACCTGTTTACAGTCGTAAAATTCTGATATGCTGTTAAATTTACATTCACTTGAAACAACTCTGCATCCATTGTACTTTCTGTCCTGATATGAAGTCACACTGTAGTATGGTGTTATTTTGCTCTGTTCTAGTGGCAACATTTCAGTACAATGCCTACAGCAAACTTTACTTTAATAACACACTCTAGTCGGTCCTGGTGGTGTAGTGATAACCATACTTGCCTTCTAAACCCAAGATCGCGGGTTCGATCCCAGCCATGACCGATGGGTTTTTTCGGACGTAATCCGTAATCTCCTAAGTATGGCTTCCTTCGGAAGGGAACTAAAGCCATGGGTCCCGTGTCGTACATTTACGGTACGAAAAAGAACCTCAAGCCCGAAAGAAGAGGACTCTGAGCAAAATTTGCCGGCCGTTTCACGCCCTGAATTGAACGGGACTCTGATGACCTGAGATGTTAAAGAGTGTCCGTAAATAAACCAAATCAACAACAACAACACACTCTGGTTAATAACACTGGCAACCTATAGCTAATAACACAAAAACTTTATTATACTAATCTCTTAATTGCAAGTTAATTTACAGTAATGTCAGGTTTTCGGTCTAACTCAGAGATGTTATAAAATGTCCAAATTGCTATGATAGTTCAGTATCGTCCCTTACACAGCTTGCTGTAAAGTTTCAGGCCCGTAAGCATAGTCACTTATTTGTGGCGATCGTGTAAACAAACTAGTGTTAACATTTTCTACAAAATAGATGAAAACTAAAATACGATCTGTGATAAAGTACTTCGTTTTGAAGGGTTTAATACGAAAGGAGTGAGATTGCACATTAAAATATTTTTTCCCTTCGTTTTCGAAGGATAAAAAGTGGGCTGCTGAATTTAAGCGTGGTCGTATATCTATTCAAGATAATGAGCGCTCAGGGCTTCCCAAAATGGCTACGGTTGACAGATTATGACAAAATTTCACAATGCCATACTCAGTTACCACCAATTCAGGTTACGCGAGTTAGCTGACATTGCAAAGACTTCGATGTCCGCTAAATTTTACACGAAGTTTCCGATATGAGAATGCTTTCTGCTTGATGGGTGCAGCGTTTTTTAACAATGGACCAAAACGCTTTTGAATTAATATTTCGAAACAGTGTATAGACTTGTTTAAACGCAATTCTAGTGAGTTTCTGACAGTAGATGTAACATGGATTCATTACTATATGCCAGAGATGAAGGAGTAGTTAAAACAGTGGGTGGCAACAGGTGAAAGTGCACCAAAGATTGCAAAAACGGTTCCTGCAGGAAAAGTCTTGACTATGTTTTCTGGAATTCTCAGGGTGCGATGCTCATAGACTACCTCCAAAAGGGCAGACTCATCACAACGGAGTATTACTCTTCACTACTGAACCAACTGAAGGATGGTATTCAGGCTAAATGTTAACACCTTGCGAAAAAAAGTTCATAAGTACACGTCTCTGGGATTGTTGCTGCAAAATTGCGTGGCCTCCAAGTGCTTTCATATCTACCACATTCGCCGGATTCGGCTCCCAGCGATTATTTTTTGTTCCCAAACCTGAAGAAAAGGCTGGGTGGAGGAAGATTCATTTCAAATGATGAGATTGAAACAAAGTTAGACAACTCTTATTTTACTGTGGTTTTAAAATATTACAAAGGGGTTGGACTAACAGTATTGATTTTAAAGTATGTATATTAAAATATAATAAAAAAGAAAAATTTTCTTAAATTTGGTGTTTTCTTGGTCAGGCCGAGAAGGACAAAAATAATGCTTGCTCTAGTGACAGAGTTTCTACAAATATTTTATCTCACTCAATTTGTGTCGATTTTCTTATTGATATAACATACATTACATTGTGGTTAATAGCATTAGTTTCATTCGCGTAATTAAAACCGTCTTCTGTATTAATTCCATTTCTTAGCTTCCATCAATCATTTATTTCTCACTTTCCCTAAAAAACTTCATATTTATTTGCATTTTTTCTATAAAATTAGAATAATTATTTTATTTCAAACTGTTGAAAGGTTACACTATTTCTATAAATGGAATTTCCCTCTCTATAATTCAATTTCTTTGCATTCAATTATACTATCACATATTATTCTTCTCTCCACAGACTGGACATATTTCTATATTGATCCTTCCACCTACTCCTTTCAACTTGGCGTCTCCTGTTCTGATGCATGCAAATCCTTCTCTTTCATCTTTTCTTCTACATACTTTTCCCACTACATATATTTTTCAAGTACCTATATAAACTCAAGTACTTTTCATTATTAAAGCCACCAAACATGTCTGGCACCTCAATACTATCATTCCATAGTTTAATATTTTTCTAAAAACATTTTCTTTAATTCATTATCTTTTCATATTGCTCTTATACCAATGCTTTGCAAATTGTACAGACTCAGGTCTCCATTTCTTTCATTCTTACTTGTAAAATTAAACATTGTCTTAATAACTCTTGATAGCAACAATGCATTTGAACTATGATATGCAATTGACTGTTAAATGGTAAGTTTACAGAATTTCGCTAACCGCAGAATGAGTTGAATCAAACGACATATCCTTCGGTGAAGTAGATACAGAGGGTACCAAAAATGTATACACACTTCAAGCAAAGAAAATACTGTGTTAAGGTAACAAAACTGAATTCACACTAACAGAAAGCGATGAGCACTAATCATTTTAGACTTTTACAGTTACAACAGTTACAGCAGTTGCTCATAATAACCATTAACGACCCAACTACTGATTGAGCAACGTTTGCGAAAGTGTCCGCAGCGATTGCAGCACATGCCGTTTCAATTTCTTCCCAAAGTGCTGCCAGTGTATCTATTTTCTACGGTATACAACCTCCTTAAGAGTTCCCCATAGGTAGAAGTTCAACGGAGTTAGATCCGGAGAACGCGGTGGAAACTCACATGCACATTGCTTTGTAGATTTCTGCGGTGAGTGCTCAAAAAGTTCCAAAACCATAGTCGAGGACGCGGGGCTTGTTTCTGTGCGAAGTCTCCCAGATCTACCCTTGTGAACTTCGCATACGGTACCATGAGTCTCAAATTTGTCTCGAATGCGTGCAATTGTTACTCGCGTTGCGGTTCTGTTCTGTACACACGTCTCCTTTACCTTTGAACCTCAACAACATTCTCGGTTACCAATATCCCCTCCAAAAATACTTTCCGCTGTTCATACGATAATCTTAGCTCCATTTTGTTGTAGTCATAACGTAATGTGGTCACATCTGTTTACAGAACATCTTCCTATGCATTACTGTAGTTTTTTGGTTCAACTTTGAAATATATTTGACAGATATCTACTGTGAGAGTGTGTATATATTTTTGGATTCTCCGATATATATATATATATATATATATATATATATATATATAGTGTTACTATTACAAATAAATAAATAAATAATGAAAATGAAATTTTTTAACCTATATGGAAAATTTATGCCTTATTTCTTGAGTTCTGAATATGAAACCTTCAAACAAGGCTTTAATGAAATCGAAACATATTTAAATTTTGAACTGAATATTTTTACATTCTGCTGATGGAACGAGGGCGTATGTGTATTGCTGCGTAAGAGTAATCGACAAGTTACCATTGCTTTTCTAATTACTGCATTTTATAGTTTTGTTATACAATTTTGAAACATTTAAATTTGAAATATATTATCTGTTTTAAGAATAAACTTTTGGTCTGCATTATTAACAAACAACGCAATATCCTAATTATTACTTATGTTTTTTTGAAATTTTAAACATTTAATATTTTAAGTTATTACTTTATTGTAGTAATACTATTTTAAGGTTTTTACGTTTTTCCTTAAAACTATATTCTTAACATAAGCAAAACTCAGTTTAGATCTTTATTGTAGTATTTAATGTGCATTTGAGAGATTTCGATGAGAATGCTATATGAAGGAAAACCCACAAGTTTCTGGTCTCGTCGATATCGCCTTCACAAAATCTTTATCTGGTGTCATACCTTGTCTGTTATGCAAATAATTGCACCTGTAACTTCCGCTCCGTTGTGTTCAGTAGTTCAGATATAGTTGCATAAAGAAGACTATGTATAGAAGGTTGTGTATGTTCACAATGGAGTTTCCAGCTCTTATTAAGTTCTTCACAAAAGAAGGACTTACTCCAAATGAAATTAAACAGCGATTGGATGGTGCATATGGGGAACCACACCCCTCATGTTCTACCGTAAAAGAATGAGTCAAACTTTTTCAATGAGTCCTGAAAGTATTGAAGATGAAGAGCGTGCAGATTCGCCCTTGGAGGTGCTTACTTCTGAAAACATCGCTCTTGTGTAAGGAGGAATTATGGAAGACCGGCGGCTCAAAGTTACAGAAATAGCAACAAGGTTGGATCTTTCTAAAGCAACAGTCCATCGAATTATTCACGGACATTTAAACATGAATAAGGTTAGTGCAATATGGATACCTAGACTTCTTTCCTCAGTCCAAAAGCAGCAATGGTCATTTGTTGTTAGGAATTTTTGGATCTCTGCCTTGGCAACAAGAGAGAAATTCTGCAAACCATTGTTACAGGAGATGAAACTATGGTCCTCTACTATGATCCCTTGCCCAAAAGAGAATCAATGAAATGGCGTAAACCTGGCGAAGCACCGTCTCTAAGGGTCAAGTTCACTCAGTCAACCAACAAGATCATGGCCATTGGGAGTACTATACTGGCCTACTGCAAAGACTACGTGCTTCCATCAAAGAGAGAAGGCGAGGAAAGCTGAGTGGTGGTATGCGCCTTCTTCACGACTACGCGCCTGTGCACACAGCTCTTTTTGCAAAGGAAGCTGTGAAGAAATGTGACTTCAATGAGATCGACCATCCACCATATAGCCGAGATCTAGCTCCCAGTGACTTCTCAAAAGTCAAGAAGGATCTTCGAGGAAGGAAAATGAAGTGTGACGAAGAAGTAATGGATGCTGTTTATGACCATTTTGCATACAAGACTTCTGACTATTTTTGGGGGGGGGGATTGAAATGTTAATTCAAAGATATAAGAAGTGTATTGTAATAAAGGGTAACTATATTGAAAAGTAAATTTTGTGTTTGTCTTTAGCATACCTAGAAAATGGTTAGGCCGGAAACTTACGGACCTACCCTGGTATATCACATGGAAAATTATATGTACCGACATGGGTAGTCGAGGTCTTAAGGCACGAATTCGTAAGCGGAAGGTCAGAGGTTCGATTTCCACCAGGACTGTCCTCAATGATAAAGAAATTTTCCAAGTTTCCTCAAATGCCAAGGAGATATCATAAACTTATGACTTGGAACGCTTCCTTCCTTTAAACATCCCTTATTAATTGATCTTTTCATCTCTGTATCATTACCGCCAGGGGTGGCCGAGGTCGTTTAGGCACGGACTCGTGAGCGGGAGGTCTGGGGTTCGAATCCCGGCAGGACCATCCTCCCTGACTGAGGTTTTTTTTTCCAAGTTTTCCTCAGTCTTCATAACTGGCAAATGCCGGGAAGGTAGCCTAAACTTAGGCCTGTTCACCACCTTTGGGGCCTGTGTTAGAACCACAAGTCGTTTGAACGATTCGATGTACTTTTGTTTGATAAAATTATTGGTGGCGCATGAAACGAATATTAAATCCAACCTGGATTTTTCTAAATTTGACCAATTAATGTTAATATTGGTAGGAGTTAAATTCATAATCCCCACTCCCAAAAAAGACTTTTTATACACCCATTATTGTTCAGCCCCACTTTGAATTATTCTTCTAATTAGTAGTAGGATTAAAGAGGGAGGAAGTAATCAGAATCTGATGTTATTTATTCGTGGGAAAGCCTTGTCAGGGCTTCCAAGTATTAATAGAATTAATCAATTTCCGAGACCACCAGTTATGATTGGCATAACTAAAAAGATAATTATAATGAAGGCGTGAGCTGTGATAATACATTGTAAATTTGATCATCTCCGTTAGAGTTCCTGGTTGACTAACTTCAGTGCGAATAAGAATTCTTAATGAGGTACCTGGTATTCTTGTCCATGCTCCAAAGATAAAATACAATGATATAATATCCTTATGGTAATTGAGAATAATCACCGTTGCAGTAAGGAAAACTGAATGAAACTGCTATGGTTGCGTATCTTGGTGCGCATTGCATTACATATGTTATGGGTTTCAGGTGAAGCATTAAAATACATTTCCTTACAACTAAATAAGACACCTTATTAATGGTACCCATTTTAAACTGAGAATCACATAACGATACAAGCCACCTAGCAGCTATACCTGATTGAAGGTTACAAATACCGAATACTTCTAGGGTATTTTTGATAGTGTTTATCGCCCGTTTTTACTACCGGTGGGCACTGATGATATATGAAATGAAATGACCTGGGAAAGGATTTTTTGTTTTATTTTAAGAAATGAAGCATTCCAGGGCTAAGCTTAGGATACCTCCCCGCCCTTGCAATTTATGAGGATTTAGGAAAACCTAATTCAGTCAAGAATGATGGTCCTGGTGGGAATCGAACCCAAACATCCCATTCACGAGTCCGCGCCTTAATAACCTCAATCGCCCTTGGCGGTCTCTAGTGTATTCTATTTTTACGTGTAAAAAATCCAGGATATATCTCAAGAACACCAGACAAGTTCTTCAGTGATAGAAGTTATTCGTAATTTTTGGGCATTCCTCTAAATTAGGAAATGCTTAGATTTTTTTTCTCTTTTTGATGAATTGCTGTGGAAACCTTTGTTATAACACTGAAATACTAAATGACCGGCGTTATCTTGAAACAGTAGCATAAACTCTTTACGTACCGAATAAATAAATAAAATAAATAAATAAAATCTGAACACGCCACCCTGGTACCTGGTTTCCTAAACCAGGGCGTGTATATCAAATTTCCATTTATTATTATAACTATACAATTCAATAATATTTTAATACATTATTTTACAGATTTTCCTAATAACTACATTAAAATAATATAATAAAACAGCAAGGAAAAAAATTGAAAATAATTAAATTGAACCAAAATATAAATTTACATAACTACTTCCCAATTTAATCTTCCAAAATCTACAAAAACTACCAAATTAACAATATTACTGGGAGCCAGTAGGGATTATAGCTGGTAGTCACCTATTCTATCCTTTAAATTTATTCCATAACTATACAAGTATACTATTACTAGCTACAGGTTACCAGCGGTATGTACTGGTATCCAGTACTCGGCAGAAATATTCTTAAATTAAACATTATACTTAATTGTTTCAAATCTCCTTAATGTATTACAATCATAATAATATCCTTCTCTTTAACAACTTACCTCACTTAAAGTTCATTTATTACTATTGATCTTTCCTAATCATTTCATTTATTTGTCCCAACACTTTAACTCATTAAACACTATCACCTCGCTTCCATCATATCACTCTCCATCTTTTCTTCCCAACCATCCCTTCTTCCATCTCGCTTGATCCTCCTGGTCCCCTGGTTGCACCATTTCTTGCGCTCTGCTCCTCCTATCCGGACACCATTTCTCCATCCTCCATCTCCGCCCGTGGCTCATTCATGCTTCCATCTCCTTCTGTAATCTTCCTTCTTCCATCTTCTTCCCACTTCCAAAACTCTTTTAGGTAAAAGCCTTCATCTTCCTCCCCATTCTCTACTTCAGGTTGTAAATCAAAAGTATCCCTGTCTATTATAAATTTAGGCATTTTCATTTCACCATTCCCTTCTTCCTTACCTTTATCTTCTCCTAATATTCTCTTCCTATTTGTTTAATTAAAATTATCTTGTATATTTTCTGTTGTTGTTAAGTTATTTGTGTTTGGGGGTTGTCTTTGCATACGTATACGTTCTGATCTTCTTACCTCGTCCTCAGCTTTTTCATTACTTCTTATTATCTGCTCTTGTGGTATTACCTCTTCCCCTACTAGGTTACTTCTTTTGAATGCGGCCTGCTCGAGGTATTTATATGCGTACCGAATGGGAGATTGATTGATTTCATTTATTTATGGACGCTCTTTAAGATATCAGGTCATCAGCGCCCCACTCAATTCAGGGCGCGAAACGGCTGACAAATTTTGCTCAGGGGTCTCTTCTTTCAGGCTTGAGGTTTTTTTCATGCCATAAATCTATGACACGGGACCCACGGCTTTACTTACCTTCCGAAGGAAGCCATACTTACGATTTTTACGCCCGAAAAAATCCATCTTTCCTGGCCGGGTTTGAATACGCGATCTTGGGTTAAGAAGGCAAGTATGGACCACTACACCACCAATACCGATGCACGAATGGGAGAGACAGAGAGGAAATTTCTCTGGTATTTCATCTACAAATCTTATGGTGAGTATTTTTCACATTCTACACATTTACAAAATTTGTTCTTTTGCGTGAAAATTTCGAAGTAATTGGATTTTAGTCTTTTTTCTGTTAGGAACAACTTAATACATCAAAATATAGAATTTTAACATCTTTAGCTGGATTTACGATCAACATTTTCGAACTGTGAACAGTTGTTAAGCTTTTAACACAAGGGAAAGGGGGTGTCAACTTAAAACGAGATTTAACATTGGTTGATCAAACGAATTTTTGTTAATCTGAACGTTAGCAGTTTGTTAACTTTTAACATCCATATGAAACAGGCATAAATGACACAGAAGCATGAAAAAACCAAGAGTTGAAAAGTATTATCACAGATTCAATATAGCTTTGCTTAAATGTGGTAGCGTAACATTGATAACTCCCGAGAAGCCAAAAAGAATACCGTCATATTCTTTCTCAGTTATTTTTAGCGTGCGATTCATTCACGCTGCCTTTTCAAGATATCTTCGGTATATTTACGGTTATTGATTGGTTGCCTTTTGACATGAATTTAAGGAAGGGCTTTAATGCGTTTCCTATATCCATTAAATATCAAGAGCACAGAGCTCATCTTCATATAAATCATTACAAAACGTGAATTTAGTAAATTTCCAGTGACAGCCGTATTCTTTTCTTTTATTTTCTTTCGCTCCTTTGGGTTTACGTTAAGAACGACGTTTATGTCAATTAAATTAATTTGCCTTAATATGTACATTATACCTTGCAATTCACCAGATATGATACACTGTCTGTAAAATGATATATATTAAGATATTTTATAAAATAACGAGGAATTTCGTGTATTATTTTCTCGTATTAAAAATAGATGGATGGTGAAATAATGGTCTTCATATTGAAAGCGTTATTTTCTGTGAAACATGAATATAAATTTGTTCTGTTTTTAATTTCAGTACTAGTGAACGATATGTTCAGCAGTTAAAGTTTTATACATTATTGTTACTTCTTAGTTTGTGTATAGTATTAAATACATTAGATATAGGAAATGTAAGTGAAAATACGGAGCCTTTGTTCGAGAGTTTGGCTGGTGGCCGATAGTAAAAGTAGCGGCTGAAGAATGCGCCATCCTCGTAAAAATTTTATTAGTATAAACAAACCTGAAGCTCAGAATTTCTTTAAAATTATATTGCTCGAAGATAAAATTGCAATTAAAAGCACAATATATACGTGCCTTATCAAAGACACATCATACACCAATTTTATAATCATGTAAGGGAATTTCGTGTATAAACTTGAGTTTCTTTGTGTTTCAAAACCTCTTGTTATGCATAACATAAAACTGTGCTTCATCAGTGAATAATACGCAAGTAGACTATCCTTAACACTCCGTAAGATCCAATTACAAACATTTAACCGGCCTTGAGCATCATATGTCGGCTGTTGATGGACATTAGTAACTATATAATTTCAGTTTTAATGGTTTAAGTAGTGGTTTGCGAAACTTTGTTTCCCTTGATTTTTAGGATATGTAAAATTTCTCCAATTTCGCCTCGCCTCAGTGCACCGTTTCTTTGGAGGGACAAGTTACACGCGGAAATGTTGTTAAACAACCTTTTAATCTCCCTGCACGAATTAGTTATAACATAATATCGTACATAAATATTCTTTCTTGCAACATACAGAGGGTGCCAAAAATGTATACACACTTCAAGCAAAGAAAAACATTGTGTTAAAATAACAAGAATGAATTCACACAAGCAGAAAAAGATGAACATCGGCGTCGATACATTTCTGAGTACGTTGAACTACTGATTGAGCAACGTTTTCGAAAGTGTCCTCAGCAATTGCAACAATTACCGTTTCAATTTCTACCCGAAGTGTTGTCAGTGTAGCTGGTTTTCTACGGTATACAACATCCTTAAGAGTTCCCCATAGGTAGAAGGCCAACGGAATTAGATCCGGAGAACGCGGTGGAAACTCAGTCGGTCCTCTTCGTCCTATCCAGTGCCTTGGAAACTTCAAAATTGTTTTTCGCTGTTAAAACGATAAACTTGGCTCTATTTTGTTGTAGCAACGCTAATGCGAGTCACATCTGTTTACAGAACATCATACGATAATCTTGGCTTCATTTGTTAATTGTTGATTTACCTGTCACGTAGCAACGCTATCATAATGTATGTGAGTCACATCTGTTTACAGAACATTATACTACACCACATTACTGTTGTTTTTGGTCCAACACTGTGAAATATATTAAATAAATATCTACTGTGAAAGTGTGTATACATTTTTTGGCCCCCTGGGTATATCTCAGTCGTGAAATCATTAATAACACAAGTTCATACTTATAAACAAGGCAAAATCCGGACTTTCTTTATATCGGCATAAACTCTATCTGAATGAACGCTAGAGAAACAAGGTCAGAAGTACCGAGAGGCAAGTGCCGTGCCATAGCACAGCTCCTAAAGTGGCCAACTTCCCATACGGAGGCTCTATACTTTAAGCGGTAGAGAGAGAGGGAGATGTGAAGTAGGAGGGTTATTGCATATCAACATTGCTAGAAAAAGCAATCCTACAGAATGACCAACCCTAACCTTAAAAGGCGAATTAAACATGGAAAGATATTATTCTTGAAGTTCTGTAATAATTTGGAGTCGACCTATCAGAAGGATGTTATTTCAGCAGGACTTGTGCTATCCGCGATTTGTTTGTAGAAGAAATACTGCAGTAACGAATCGTGGACCCCCTAAAAATAACATTTTTTTTTGCAAGTGACTAGACTTTGTGGGTAGCGCTTTTAAGGTGGTTTTTTTAGACAGCCCAAGAGAGGACATAGCATATTATGTACTCAAATATTTTAAATATACTTCTACTGCTTTTTATTTATTGGAGTTTCTTTTGTATGTATTAAATTATGTATTTCTCTTGTTTATTGCCCTGTAGTGATATATTTAAGACCCTTATTAATAGTAACATTTTATGTCATGACTGGGGGAGAGGAAGGGTTATTTCTTAAATATTTTAGTAAATGGCTTAATGTTTTTGTGTATATATATATATATATATATATATATATATATATATATATAATTCCATGCATTTCTGTGTTTTTAAATTTCAACATTTATTATATGTAAACAACAGCACGAGCTGTATGGATAATTATTTCATTTATGTATCTCATAAGCCATCATTCAAATACATACATACATACATACTACTACTACTACTACTACTACTACTACTACTACTACTACTACTACTACTACTACTACTACTACTACTACTACCACTACCACTACTACTACCACTACCACTACCACTACTACCACTACTGCTATTACTACTACAACAATTACTACTACTACTAATATTAATGCTACTACTTCTACTATTACTACAACTACAATACTATTACTACTAAACTCAGCTATTTTAATAAAGTATTGAAGTACTCACTACTATGAAATTGTTGTAACACTGCAGTGTTACGAAATATATAGTGTGATGACTATGAATCTAATAAAGCAATATTTTTTAAATTTGCGCTTTTCCCCCTGCAGTTTAGAAATCTGGTCATTGAGCAATTAGTGATAAAACATATAATTAATAAACTCATTTGTAAGATTTATTTGCATAAAGGTCTACGAAGTAAACGTGCAACCTATCGAGCTAACAGAAAATCCATAACAACTGATTCCATCATTACGCATGCCCAAGTACATACTATATCTTCTTAAAATAACATTTTTAAAAATAAATATAGTTTAATGTATAAAAAAATGTAATAATAACAATAATAAACAGAATTTTAAGTTGTAGTTTTTGTGGAAAAAGTTCGTGTATTTCTTTAAAACAGGACAATTTCGAAATGAATATAATGAAGTAAATTTATAATTAATGGCTTATTCATAAAATATTAAGGGTTTTTTAAAATTAGTGTAAGACATATGTGTTGAAAGTGATATGATTTATTCTTAGGTTTGCTGAACTCGGCCTCCCGTCTCGTTTCCCAGATATCTACTGCTATTTTAAACATTTGTATCATAAATAACTATTTTCGCATGCATGAAATAAATTCCTACAACTTGTAACCTACAGAAGAAATACAAGGAATGAGAAAGGCAAAAGACAAGTAAGGTTTAGTGGATATTGTGAAACAGCACTTTAATTTCATAGCTAAACAAAAGTTAAGACTATGGAATGTCATATACATATTCTTTTTGAGATACTTCAAAGTTACTGTTTGACTGTTTTCAAATTGATATTTACGATAACTAATGTTGGCGAAAACATTAAATTTCCGCATATCAATGACACGGCTAAGAGCGTTTCAATAGCAGAGCGACTTGTGCAACGAAAATCTTTTCTTTGTTGTTCGCCTATTACAACCTTGCGCTAAAGATTAAAACTTCATAAACCAATCTGTAATATAAGGATCGTGATAAATATATACATAATAATTTTTTCCTTCTTTTTTGCATATTACCTCATAATATAACCTTTTACATTAATCATTGGCGGTGTATGAATAAATTTTATACTGGGAGAACGATGCTGTTTTATGTCCTGTGAAATGCATTTCAGGATGCCCAACAACTTATACTAAGAAGACATTTTCTTAATCATTACTATAGCTGGTATTTTAATTCTAAGTTTTGTTATTTATATTATTTTCAGAGAGGCATGAATCAAGTTAACTACGAATGTTTTAATTATTTAACACTATTCACTGTGCATCTGGGTCGGTCCTGGTGGGTGGTGTTAACCATACTTGCCTCCTAAACCCAAGATCACAGGTTCAAACCCGGAAAGGGCCGATGGATTTTTCCGGGTGTAAAAATCCTAAGTATGGCTTCCTTCGGAAGGGAAGTAAAGCCCACAGTGTCGTACATTTACCGCACGAAAAAGAACCTCAAGCCTGAAAGAAGAGGCCTCTGAGCAAAATGTGTCGGCCATTTCACACCCTGAATAGAATGGAACGTTGATGATCTGAGATGTTAAAGAGAGTCCGTAAATAAATCAAATCAACAATGAACAACTGTGAAAAACTATGCTGTAAGATAATGCTTTTCAAGATATCTTCTAAAGACCTTCAGCTATGATGTATATGGTATTAATAGAATCTTTTCCTCACATAAATTGTTGCATATAACGTGTGTAAAGAAATAAACTTTTCATCGTTTGTCTCCATTTTAATAAACCTGTTAAATTCAAATAGCAGTTGTTTGTTGTAAATAAGAAGCATTCTAAAAATGCGTGTAAATCAGCAGTTCTAGTCATTAATATCTATCTGTGTAAGAATCGAGTTCCCACTCACTTCTCTCATAAAGCCCACATTTTTTTATTTTCCATGTTAATGAAGCTGCCTTCATTGCAGAGAGAGAACTGTATTATGTTAATATAGTCATAAATATCTTTGATATTAAGCGTTTGGCCAAATAAGAATTGTTCAACAAACACTTATACAGTTTGTATTCGAACGAAATAAAAGGTATCAATTGACATTTAACACTTAGGTCACAACTTTCATCCAACGTAGAGAATGTATATTGGTCTCTAAAATTTATTTTCAAACATATTTCAATGTCATCAGACATTTCTTTTATTCTGTGGCTGATGGAGCTATTAGGTAACGAACTTCTAGATATTTTTTCTTTCGTACCGTTACGGAACGTTAATTTCATTTTATTTTGCGACTGGTAAATTTAGTTTCTCGTCCACACTAGGAGCCTTTTCCTGCTGAGGTAATAACACAGATACTGTAACGCTTTGGCAGAAACGGATGTGTGTTTTATTAACGCATGAGTGGATTTTTTGTGACTTCAAAAGGCGTTCAAAATATTCTCTTGGTTTGAACATGGGAATGATTACTCTGAAGTGTCTTTTGAGCTTATTAGAGCGGTTTGACAAACGGTCTCGCATATAAACATTTTGCTTATGCTATTCTTTGTGCTACGTAAAAGAATATTGCAGTCATACCTCACTGTATTTACAAAGCGCTGTTTATGAATCATGAGAAATGTAATTTCCTCTCAATCATTAGAACAAACACAACTGCATTCACGTTTGCCTGAACAGAATTTGATGCAATCTGAATCATAAATATTTGTCCAGGATAAAACTGAGAATAAAAACTTTGGAAAGGAAGAGTCAAAAGTAAAAAATTCGGGTCACGGCTGGAATTCGAACCACTGATCTTCAACTTCAGATGAGAGAGATACATGTTTACGTGCTTGTAGGAGGACATGGAAGCTTAGAGGTTGATGTTTAGAAATAGTATTTAACGCCCGTTTGAAAACTACCGAATCATCACAGACTGTCGAATCCCGGCTATGGCCAGATCTTCCCAATTAATGTCCTACACACGGCTAATGGAAATAACTATTACTATATATAAACAGTTCTAGCAAAATACTTACATCATCTTTTTCTGTGTAAGTATTTCAAGACTAAATTGACACTTAAAAATTCAATTCTGATGGTTGTAATCACTTGCAGCAAAAAGGTTTGGTGCAGGTATTAGCATTCGATTTATCTCAATATAGATTCCACTAAAACCTTTCAAAATATAGTAAATTAAATAAAACAAATAATATATACAGAAATTTCTGTTTCGTAAGCTATCTACAACAGCGAATAATATGCATACAAATCACACAATGCAACCTAGGACATAGGTGATATTTAATAGACATGTGAAATATATTTAACTAACACAAATAATCGACTTATATTTTCCTGAACTTTAATTCTTTTGTATACAAATATTACACAGGACGTAACAGTATAAAGTTTTATTTAAAAAAAAAAAACATTATGAAGGCTTGGCATGGAAGTATACACAAATTATTTTGATAAATGAAAATTATTTTACACTAAATTAGATTATAAAAATTATTACAATCTTCTAAGTTATCAAGGAGTGTGCGTTAACAATTTCTACACACCTGATTTTACAATATCGAGTTCAGCTTCCTTCTGGACTGGGGGAAAGATGTGGCACATGACACGTTTAACAATCAGCTTCCTCACGACTTGTTACGTAGGTTGATTGATGTCTTTTATTTACGGACGCTCTTTAAACTCTGAGGTCATCAGCGTCCCATTCTATTCAGGGCGTGAAACGGCCGACAAATTTTACTCAGAGGTCTCTTATTTCAAGCTTCAGGTTCTTTATCGTGCCGTAAATGTACGACACGGAACCCATGGCTTTACTTCCCTTCCGAAGAAAGCCATACTTAGGATTTTTACACCCGAAAAAATCCATCGAGCCTAGCCGGGCTTGAACCCGCGATCTTGGGTGTAGAAGGCAAGTATGGTTACCACTACACCACCAGGACCGACTTGTTACATAACCAATCAGATTAAAACATGAGTTGCTTTTGAAACTTTCTGATAACCAATCGCCACCAACGGCTATTCTTCATAGCGGGCGCTCTTTCCGCAAATAATTAACAAAGTGCATGCTAAAATATCTGCCGATCTGCCGCACAATGGCGTTCTGTGTCTGCGGACAAGGATGTGACTATGGCAGTGGAACAGTGCTTACGCAAGATAGGTGCTGAACACTTGTGGAATTAGAAGAGCTAACAGAAATTCCGGCAAAAACAGTGCACCGTATTTTAGGGAAGGATCTGAACATGTGGAAAATGTATGCACAGTGGGTCCCTTATCAATTAAGTGAGGTACAGAAGTGGACTCGTTATGAAACATGTCGCATCAATCTGGCGAGGTTTCAGGAAAAATGTCACGCGGAATTCCATCATTAGAACTGATGAAATGTTAAGAGTGCATGAACCGGAACACCACCGACATTCCAGAGAATGGCATCAGCCAAAGTCACCATGCAAAAACTACTTTCACCTAACTCCTTTATCAAACGTCATAGTCATTCTGGCATATGACAGTCAAGGCGTGCTCATGTGTTATCCAGTGCATGGAGAACCACCGTCAATGCCCAGTATTATTTGGTTATTTCAGTATTGGTCTCAGGTTTCCCATTCCTTCTTTGATAGTTTAGGGAACTTATCACTGCACAATGCTATTGCTACTCTTAGTATGTCCTTCACTTCTACAAAATGACTGAACATGTAGAGTTCAGTTACACCATGTGATAGGTCGTTAAGGCGCGGACTCGTGAGCAGGAGATCTGGGGTTCGAATACCACCAGGACCGTCCAGTTTTATTTTAACTTAAGGCCTGGAAGGTTTCTTTCCTTAAAATATCCTTTCCCAATATATCATTTCATGTATTATCAGTGTCCACCGCCTGTGGTGCCTCAGTATTAAAAAAGGGTGTTAAACACTATTAAAATTACATGTGATACCGTTTAATACGTTTTTAGGAATATTTATTCCATGAGTGTGTAGATGTTGTAACAGTCTTTGGTTGTCAGTTATATTACGTCACCTGGGCGTCCAAGAAGAAATTGCAAGGACACTTACCTCGGAAAGGGACAGCAACGACTCATCCTTGAAAGGAAGAGGAAGAAAAGGCCAGGGAACACGAGTATCTAACCCTACTGTCATGCAATGTTGAATTACTGAATTACCATGTATACAAAACAAAAATGCTAAATTATGATGGAACGAAGCGCCGAAGGAAGAAAGTGTGTTGAAATACCGTGCCAAAGTTTAAGATGTATTGATATCTTTTTTCACTTGTCTTTATATATCAATCCTCCCCATAGCCGATGATATCTATACACCATACATCCTGTGAATATATATATATATATATATCGTGTATTTTAGTCAGTCGCAATGGATTAGAAATTTCCCACATGTTAAATACTGGAAAAACTTTGATAATAATAAATAAATGCACATTACCTCTCTTATAGTAGATGTCCAAAGTGGAATTCTAGCATTCCTGACATCTTCTGCTAAAATATAAAAAATGTCATCCAAATCATTGATGCTCTTATGGTGTCTTTTGAATCTCGTTATTCTCAAAGTTATTTCTATTTGTTACGTTTGCCACAAATAATGATCGTATGCGGTAAGATTTGGGGACCGCGAGAAATGGTTCTGTCACCTAAAGTTTTCTTAGAGCCTTTAAAAAATCACGGATAGTGTGACGCTGTCTTTCCAAAACTGTGCCAGAATTTGCACAAAATGTGTTTATGGTTTTTGAAAAACGTTGGGTCTATTATTCATATTTCAGTTACAGTTTACTCCATATAATTTTGTGAATCATGAATCAGAACTTCCTGAATTAATCTCGTAGTTTCTGTGCTCCAATGCTCGTAGTTTTCGAACGTAATCGTTAACTGCTGATCAAAACCGAATTACAGAAATTCATACGACGTACGAGGTGTGATCAAAAAATAACGGCAGTTTTTTTTTATTTCGCGAGCTTCATAAATTCGAAACAAGATGAATTCACAATTTACAGTTCAACTTATAATCCAATGGGGGAAAAAAGTGTGTGTAAATACCAAAAAATGTAAAAGCAAGATGCCTGATTAATTGATTATCATGATAGGATTAAAAAGTATGCCTTTTTCAATTTTTTTAGCTTGTTGGTACACATGTTTCTGATCAATGTTGGCTTTTACAGCTGTTTTGAATGCTTAGTTCATTGTTGACAGTCGAAAATGTTGTACGTACTTTGTTGTGCTCGGCGAATTTTTACTTTCGAAAGAGGTGGATCAGAGAATTTGTATTAAATTTTGCTTGGAAAATAGAATAATGTGCAACAAAGTATTCGAAATGTTGACTGTGGCTCTTGGCGAATCTGCTATGAGCAAGGCAAGAGCTTACGAGTGTTACAGACGTTTCAAAGAGGGCCATGAAGACGTTGAAGATGATACCACTCTGGACGCCCTAGCACATCAATAACCGCCGACAACGTCGAAGAAGTGAAGAAAATGATTCTGGAAAATGGGCGAATCATATCAGAGAGTTTGCTGATGATGTCGGTATGTCATTTGGTTCATGCTCAACAATTTTTTCGGATGTTTTGGGCATGAAACGTGTGGCAGCAAAGTTTGTTCCGAGGTTACTGCTCACACCTCACTACTTGTTTGTGATTTTTGGCAAAAAACTGAACCGTTATGTTGCCTCAGCCACCATATTCTCCGGACATGACCCCCGTGCGACTTCTTTCTATTCCCGAGGTTGAAGAAAACCATGAAAGGACGACGCTTTGCCACCACTGATGAGGTAAAAACACAATCTCTGAAGGAGCTGAAGAGCATACCAAAAAATGAGTTCCAGAAGTGCTTCCAAGATGGGAAAAAGCGCTGGCACAAGTGAATTATATCCGGAAGGGATTACTTTGAAGGGGTCAGAATTGATGTTGATGAATAAATAAAGATTCTATAAGAAAAACGAATATTGCTGTTATTTTTTGATCACACCTCGTACATCATCTTGGTTCTAGTTCTTGGATTACATCGCTCGGAAGTTTTAAATTTAGTAATTTAGTAGCTTTATGCAGGGATTGTGAGCTTTTTGGATTTTTTACGACGTAGAGTTTTCTATGGAGAGCGTTCTAATGTTTATGCAATATTATTAAGTATTGCTTCCATTAGAACACGTCGTTTTCGGTTAGAAATGCTATTGTTTATGTATACTATTTCCAAAAATCTAAGAACAAGCTCTTACAGTATCTCTATATGGAACCGTAACACCAGGAAATTTCTCTACATATTTCCTTTACGCTGCCCTGTTTTTACATACGTACAATAAATAAATACTCTTCGTTCTACTGTAAACTTTGGGGCGGCGTTTCATTACGCTAAATTTTTAACACAATACAAGCAGCTCTGACAGCGACAGAACTGTCTTGGCAACAGAAATGTTTCCTCGAGTGTGGAATTATAGACCGTTAACGCCAGGATTTGATCGGTCGGCCAGCACATGGCGGGCAGATACTTGACAGGCCCGTTATATAAATATACCATTTATTGTGTTTAATAATGCGTATTGTAGTAATAAAAATAAAATATGGAATTTCTTATTTAAATACTGTACCCGGTTATATTACTATTTTTATATTTGGATAGATAATAAATAAATTAAAATATATTGATCTATTCAAAGATTCCTTTAAAAGTATTTGAGCCTCTTTCAAATTTCTTTTCAATTTTCCTTTTTTCAAAAGGCCCAGCGTTGTAAAGCGCATTGCGACAGTTCAGAAATGGTAGTAGCTTCTAACCTATAGTGGTGGCCCAGGTTAATAAATATCTGCTTGGCAACTGGCGGGCTTGAATTCAATTTCCGGTAGAGTTGTTGCGGAGTGAGTTTTTTTTTTTTTTTTTTTTTTTTTTTTACGCTCTGTCAGGTAACTAGACGCCGAGGGACTCCGAGCTCTTTTGCGCTATCATTAACTCATTCCATTCATCGTTCCAAAGATGGCATGGAATTTTAGCCACGTAGAACAAAAATAAGGGCTCTAAATGCTTCTAGAGTAGAACTTTGATGTTGTACGAGTCATTCCATGCATTGCGTTTAAAAATTACCTTTTGTTATATAATAGGCATTTGATGCATATCTTTCTTAAACGTTGATAATAACTTGATAAATGAGTAGGTAATTGCTGTATTGTTTTCTATTACAAAGAGAATTTGTTTCACAGAGATTTCGTAAATGATTGTCAGAATTTGAAAAATACTGTCGCTTCGGCCTACATCACAAAGCACATTATTATCTCTGATTCGTCACTACAATCACCCTGTTTCTTACAATATGTTACTGCTTCTTGTTATAACTATCCGACATTAAAATACCTGCCATACGCGCCGGAATACACCCCCCCCCCCCCCTGAGATTGTATGAATGCCTTTAGTAGTGCGTTCCTTCAGTTCGGGAAGGAGGAGGAGAATAGGATGTTTCCTAACTTAACCAAATAAATAAATAAAATAAAGGATCGAAGTGACCTGGGCAGGAAATTCTGGTCATCGTCGTTTCCACCCATGCGGCAAGAAATCTCGTCCATGCAAAAAATGGGAGCTCTTCCAAGTACATAAAATAGATTTTCGGTGAAAAAGGAAAATGTTATGAAAGTTTTATTTTTTTTATATATTAAAAATTTATGAAATCTCTTCATTTTGTGACATATACATTAAGACATTTTATAATTTATAATTATATTTCAACTTTAAAGAGCATATGTTCTCCATGGATGTCCTTCGACTAGAAACGTTGAAACTTCTGCTCAAGAGGTACATTATGATGATTTTATGGAACTAAATGATATGGCAAACCTATGCATCACCTTTGTTAAAAAAACACACACATATATACACAATATTTTTTATTTATAACTATATCAAGAACCATCATAGCTAACTCTGACACTATTGTAATCAAGAATCATCATAGAAAGCTCTGAAACTATTGTAATGAAGAATAATTATAGCTAACTCTGAAACTATTGTAATCAAGAGCCATCATAGCTAACTCTGAAACTATTGTAATCAAGAATTGTTATAGCTAACTCTGAAACTATTTTAATCCAGAATCATCATAGCTAACTCTGAAACTTTTGTAATCCAGAATCATCATAGTTAACTCTGGAACTATTGTAAAACAGAATCATCATAGCTAACTCTGAAAATATTGTAGTCCAGAATCATCATAGCTAACTCTAAAACTATTGTAATCAAGAATCATCATAGCTATCTGTAAAACTTTTGTAATCAAGAATGACCATAGCTAACTCTGAAACTATTGTAATCAAGAATCGTTATAGCTAACTTTAAAACTATTGTAATCCAGAATCATCATACCTAACTCTGAAACTATTGTAATCAAGAATCGTTATAGCTAACTGTAAAACTATTGTAATCAAGAATCGTTATAGCTAACCCTGAAACTTTTGTAATCAAAATCATCATAGCTAACTCTAAAACTATTGTAATCAAGAATCGTTATAGCTAACTCTAAAACTATTGTAATCAAGAATCATCATAGCTAACTTTGAAACTATTGTAATCCAGAATCATCATAGCTAACTCTGAAACTATTGTAATCAAGAATCATCATAGCTAACTCTGAAACTATTGTAATCAAGAATCGTTATAGCTAACTCTAAAACTATTGTAATCCAGAATCATCATAGCTAACTCTGAAACTATTGTAATCAAGAATCATCATAGCTAACTCTGAAACTATTGTAATCAAGAATCATTATGGCTGAGTGCTTCACACGACTCTATATCTATTGTGCCTAGATATGGTTATAATAAAGTGGACCGTTTTGTGCTCTACTATCGCTTTGTAAGTTACACCCCCCATTACCACCAAGTTCCCTGGTTGTGACAATATATATATATTCTAGTCAGGAGTTTGCAGAAGATGACCATACTACGATCTATCATACTGAAAGGTATTCTAAATATTCTATTGTTTAATTCTCGAGAATGCTTTTTTCACATAAAATTTTGTTTTCTTAGAATGTAAAACACAAATTTAATTCAAAGTTTAAGTAATTTAACACACACACACACTCACACACAAATAATACAAAATTCGCAGTAAAACTCATTAAACATAAAATAACTGCATTTCTATAATGAAAGCATAGATATAAAAGCTCTTTGTTAAATTATTGCCAAAATTTTCATTATTAATATTAAAATGTTACAGCCCAAATCTCTATATATATTATGAAAAAAATTACAGTTTATGAGCACCATTTTAACATTGAAGAGATAGGAAATCCCGAATCTCCGTGAGAAATATAGACATTTTCTAACATCTCTCAACACTTTGATTTTGGGAATTTGGATTTTGCATTTCCCAAATTTGGAAACTTGAGGATGCTTTCTTGTCTACTCCAAGACTGATTTGGAGTTACATTGAAACTGTCTTGCTTCAAGATATACGAGGCAGAAATGCACTGACACACGTGCCGAAACTAAATTACATTACAAATTCGTTCTCAGGAACTGAAAGAGGTGTTTTTGAAAAAGAACGGGTGGGCGAGGTCGTTAAGGCGCGGACTCGTGAGCGGGAAGGTTGGGGTTCGAATCCGGCCAGGACCGTCCTCCTTGACTGAGGTTTTTTCCAGGTTTTCCACAGTCCTCATAATTGGCAAATGCCGGAGAGGTACCCTAAACGTAGGCCTGGAACGTTTCCTTCCTTAAAAAAAAAATCCTTTCCCAATATTTCATTTCATCTCATGTATTATCAGTGCTCACCGCCTGTGTGCCTCTGTAGTAAAACTGAAAGTTAAAGCCCATCCTCCCCCCCCCCCAAAAGAGCAATCATGTATCGTAATAATTTTAATTGGATTTAATTATATCGTGCAGCGCTTCACAGCATTGTAACTATTTGTATTGACATGGAAACCTGGAAGGCTTCAGGGCCAACCCATGAATTCAACTAATACTTTAACTTGATTGTATTACGCGTTGATTTCAAAATTCCAAAATATGCGCCTGAATACGTGTAACAGTTTCTGTTCTGCTTCTTCTGTGTCTATCTTACCAAGCCATGCGTCGTTCAAAAACCTCCACGATACTTTAAAACTTCAAAAACTCAAGTGATCATTGGCTCGCTCATAAATGTATTACTTCCTACGTCAGCAAGAGCTAGCAAAGGCCCCTCCTGGTTCAAGAACATCTGAGCAGGGTAATTAACAAGCGACCCTTCGCTTATCTGAAGTAGGTTTCTCCCGGAAATGCTTCTGGTTTGTGCATATTTAACATCTCTTACATTCTGCACTTTTAACTTAATATGGACTTGTATAGGCGAATAGAATAAGAATTATATCAGCATATTTCGCTGGGGTTGCTAAAAGCAATTTCACACTCTATTTATCTTCCTAGAAATGGGATGTGGTCTCATCTATGAACATGAGCGTAACTCGTCATGTCATCAACATTGATGTAAAAACAAAAATAAAGATGATGGAATCCATTTTCTCGAGCTCTACGTGTTCCTTTCTAATGAACGTTCCCTTTTTCTTCGAAACTTACACTGCTTTTCTCTTCTTTCATCGATTTCCTGATAGCCTGTAACTTGTAGAGAGAGAGAGAGAGAGAGAGAGAGAGAGAGAGAAGAAGAAGAAGAAGAAGAAGAAGAAGAAGAAGAAGAAGAAGAAGGAGAACAAGAAGAACAAGAAGAAGCTCTGAACCAATGAGACGAACTGTTTTTTTTTAATTTAATATCGAAAAATGTTTTTCCACCGCCACTAGCAGTCATTTTGATAAAACTGTTCCCTGACGCGATATATAACTTAACACTAAAATGCACGGTTTGTAAATATATTTAAGCGTAAAATATAATTTATTAATCACAAAGTAGCCAAAATAGATTAAAGCCGTCCTGACAAGCATTTATGAAAATCCTGTATAATAAACTTTTTTCTTTTCCATTTAACATAATCATCTTACTAGTCAAGTGTATGCAATATACGTTCACTTGTTTCTGCATTCCTATCTATTATATAAACCACAGAGGGTGCAACAATGTATACACACTTCAAGCAAAGATAAAAATGTGTTAACATAACAAATCTGAATTCACACTAACAGAAAATGATGAGCACTAATCATCTTGGACTTTTACAGTTACAACAGTTGCTTAAAATACCCAGTCCTATCCATTGCCTCGGAAGATTGTCTTTACGATACGTTTTTACATCTCAGTAGTGATCAGTGATTGTGATAGTGATTGCATCATCCTGTTCGAAGTAAAATTCCTCATTTCCATAGAGCGTATGAATGCGGGTAAGACGGATGTGCGTATCATGTTCAGGCACACTGGGCTAGTTACTGTTCCTTCAAAAAATAAAAATGGCCCAATTAGACCCATCTTGGACTTTTACAGTTACAACAGTTGCTTAAAATACCCAATCCTATCCATTGCCTTGGAAGATTGTCTTTACGATACGTTTTTACATCTCAGTAGTGATGTAGTAATGCACCATCCTGTTTGAAGTAAAATTCCTCATTTCCATAGAGTGTATGAATGCGGGTAAGACGGATGTGCGTATCATGTTCAGGTACACTGGGCTAGTTACTGTTCCTTCAAAAAAGAATGGCCCAATTAGACCCCTAGATGACAACCACACCAAAAATTAATTCCAGGTAAATTAACAGCGTTTTCCAAAATAATGTGTGCATTGTTTGGACACAGTTGGTTAACAGTTCCGTTCAACTTAAGTTGTGCCTCATTGAACCAAGCAACTTTCCCTACGAAGGCCTCATCCTTTTGCACCATGTTCCGAAACCACTCACGGTTTTTGATTTAATTTATTTATGGACGCTCTTTAACATCTCAGGTCACAGCGTCCCATTCGATTCAGGTCGTGAAATGTCCGACAAATTTTGCTCAGAGGCCTCTTCTTTCAGGCTTGAGGTTTTTTTTCGTGCCGTAAATGTACGACGCGGGACCCACGGCTTTACTTCCCTTCCGAAGGAAGCAATACTGAGGATTTTTACGCCCGAAAAAATCCATCGATCCTGGCCGGGTTTGAACCGGCGATCTTAGGTTTAGTAGGCAAGTATGGTTACCACTACACTACTAGGACCGACAAACCACTCAAAGTACTACATTCTCTGATCAGGGTCTCTTCATTTAATACATGCAAAAGTCTTGAGATGAAAACTTTCAACTTTGCTGTTTTAATAATACGACGTACGCTGGTTCTGCTAATCCCAGTCTCACGTGCACATTGCTTTGTAGATTTCTGCGGTGAGTGCTCAAAATGTTCCAAAACCATAGTCGAGGACGCGGAGCTTTTTGCTATGCGAGGTCTCCCAGATCTGCTCTGGTGAACATCGCATACGGTATCATGAGTCTCAAATTTGTCTCGAACGCGTGCAATTGTTACTCACGTTGGCGGTTCTGTTCAATACGCACGTCTCCATTGCCTTTGAACTTCAACAACATTCTCGGTTTTCCAATATCACTTCAAAATTGCTTTCCGCTGTTCAAACGATAATATTGGCTCCATTTTGTTGTAGCAACGCTAACATAACGTAACGTGAGTCACATTTGTTTACAGAACATCATACTACACATTACTGTTGTTTTTCGGCAAAACTTTTAAATATAATAAATAGATATCTACTGTGAAAGTGTGTATAGATTTTTTGACGCCCTCGGTATTGCTACAATCGTGTCTGATTCATTCTTAAAATCATGCTGCATTTAGAAAAAAATATTGATAAATGCTTTTTTTTTAAATAGTTTTTAACGCCCGTTTTTACTACCGAGGTATCACAGGCAGTGACACTGATGATACATGAAATGAAATGATAAGCTGGGGAACGATGTTTTTTAAAGGAAGGAAGCATTCCGTGTCTAATTTTAGGGACCTCCCCGGCATTTGTACTTTATGAGGACTGAAGAAAACATGGGGAAAAACCTCAGTCAGGGAGAGCGGACACTCCAAAATGTATATTTTTGTCACACTTCACTCGAAAATACAATTTCTTAACATAGAATCGAGATGCACATTGTTATTTTAGTGACTTGTTACTTACAACGAAGCAATAAATAACTCTCGATAGAAGACTTTACCAAATAACATTATCGGAAGATGGGATTCGCGATGTTTGTGGACTCGCTCACCGGCCAGGCATTGGAGTTCTGCACGAGAGCGTCAGAGAGCAGTAGGTAACGCAATTTTTAACGCGCACAGGCTAATCGACGGACTACGTAAAGCGGACTGATGACGGTGGAATTAAAAATGAGATGATGCAACCAGGAGGAAATGAAAGACGGGAAACCGGAGGCGTTGCTATGTCCGCCACAGATCCCACTTACTGTCTGTGAAATCGAACCCAAGCCTCTTCGGTAGGAGACGAACACGAAACCTCCATTTCGCGAAACGTAGTCTCAACTTTATCATTTATCACATGAACTGCAAACGAATCTTAATCCCTTCTTACTGTTACCTCTTTCTGTTAGCTAGCAGTGTTTTTCCTTTCCCTTTTCATTAGTTTCCTTTCTATATTGCTGTCGGTTCTATTTTGTCGCTGCAGATGGTGCCATAAAGGCCATCTCGCAGTAAAAATCAGGTGCTTGAAACTGTTTCATTTAGAGATACGACGGAAATTGCTATTGCTGCGTACAAAAGGCAAACTCCTACCTAAGATGTTTTTTCTCTATAGTGGTGTTAAGCTTGAAAAACAACAAAACCCCTTTTGTCACCCTGCATTTCGCTTATGATTTTGTGTGCACATAGTTTAATATTAATTTCGGTAAGTGTCAGACAAACCTAATGATAAAACTGACTTTCATAATGTTACAATAAGAGAATAAAAGGTGTTGATGCCATTATAGTAGGATTTGCAATTGAAATGGAAGATTTATTAGGTAAAAAGTGCATAAATTTAGTTGATATAGTGGGAAATATTTTCGAAGTATTGCTTCTTTAAAAAATGCAAAGAACTCTTATAATTCGACTGCAAAACTGTAACAGAATTTTTGTACTTTCTGTTCCTCTACAATTCTCTACATTTCCATCTACAGCAAAGATAGAGATAATAGATAACTATTTAATATGTTTATTTGTTTGCATTGTGTGATATTTATACAATCTATTTGTAGCAAAACATGAAATAATCAGAATTTTATTATTTTAATACTCTACCATAAATCATTTATTCTATTAGTCTAAATTCGTATATCATATTCTTTTCACATCTATAAATTAACGACTCAATATTTTTCAGTTTTATTTACATCATGCCTCTATTACCATCTCGCCAATATCAGTAAATTTCTTTATTCCGATGAATAAGTAGCGTGTTCGATCCTCTGAACGTTCTAATCTTTCACTGCAGCCTTTGCAACAATATTATGAATTATGACTTTGTCGTCAAGCAGGCGAATACAATAACTAGCTTTCTTCATACCTTCTTTTTTATGGAGAATTGCATTGTGTGCACAAATGAAACTTAAAAATAGAATTTTTCATAATAAAGGATCTTAGTTTCATCCCCTGTGACAATGAAGATCAATAACATTGTCACTGTTCCAATGCCTTACATGTAGCACGACTCAGAAATGGAGCGTTTGGTTTCGATTGATTGATTTATTTATGGACGCTCTTTAACAGCTCAGGTCATCAGCGTCCCATTCAACCCAGGGCGTGAAACGGTCGACAAATTTTGCTCAGAGGTCTCTTCTTTCAGGCTTGAGGTTCTTTTTCGTGCCGTAAATGTACCACACGGGACCCACGGCTTTACTTCCCTTCCGAAGGAAGCCATACTTTTACGCCCGAAAAAAATCCATCGGTCCTGGCCGGGATCGAACCCGCGATCTTGGGTTTAAGAGGCAAGTATGGTAACCACTACACTACCAGGACCGACAGAAACAGAGCGTCCATTGAGTGACCTCCGTTATGTAAGGTAATTCGAAATACGGTTGTAACAGAAAGCACCATCATTGCTAATATTTCTTTGAGCTTTATCAATCTGAAAAGAAGCCTCTTCTCATAGCAGTTTTCTTCAATCATCACCTCCCAATCACGAGGACCATCTTTGATGCCCTTTCTTCATATGCTTAAATGTTTAGATCAATCCTTCACGATGAAGTTTTTCCAGAAATACTTCAATTGTTAATTTATAGCACTTGCAGAGACATTTTATTATTTGGGGAATAACGTTAGCTAAATCGTCCACACAGAGAATTGAAACCAATTTGCTAACCTCCCCATGTCGGTCCAGGTGGTGTAGTGGTTACCATACTTGCCTCCTACACCCAAGAACGCGGGTTCGAACCCGGCCAGGACCAATGAATTTTTTCGGGCGTAAAAGTATGGCTTCCTTCGGAAGGGAAGTAAAGCCGTGGGTCCCGTGTCGTACATTTACGGCACGATAAAGAACCTCAAGCCTGAAAGAGAGGTTTCTGAGCAAAATTTGTCGGCCGTTTCACGCCCTGAGTTGAATGGGACGCTGATGACCTGAGCTGTTAAAGAGCGTCTATAAATAAATAAATAAATAAATAAATAAAAACTTCCCCATAAATGAAGCTATCACCCACGTCGTTTTAAAACTGGAAAATATGGAACCTCTCTTAGTTTTTCCCTAAACAGTTTAATGGTTTTCGCACAAAAGAACATTTTGAATGGGAGTTTCCAAGCATTTGAAAAAATGTATTACAAGTAAATACACTGCAGTCAGCATTTAATTTTATTATCTGAACTTTGCTTAATGACTTTTTTTCTTTTCTTTCTTGTGAATATTTTTAATGCCTTTTCATTAATTTTTTTCAAAAAATTCAATAAGTTGATTTTAATATTAATGAGCCATTTTTCATTATTATAACTTAATATTTGAAATATTATCATATTTGAGGAAGTCTTATCTGAGCCTCGCAAATGCATCCCAATTAATTTGCTGTAGTAGCAAACAACACTAAGCAGCTAAGAACTAGAACTAAGAACTAAGAACTAGAACTAGAACTAAGCAGCTAACTAAGAAAAGTTGAAGTGCACTATGCGGAAAATTCTAAAAGTGATTCACACTTAAGACTGAATTATTATTTCGAAAATGGAAGGGGAATTAAAGAGGTAAAGTAAATAAATAAGTCATTAGTTTATATTTAGACCCATAAAGTCACAACATGGACTTTCCTAACGGTTACAGTGTGCTTTTGGTAGGAATAGATTAACTGAAAAAGTATAGTATTAAAATAAAATAAATTTAAAAAGCTAAACACTGAATCGTGGCATCAGTGAATTTGTTGTTCACTTAGCATGTTCTCAAATTTTGTAATTAGATTCCATACAGCTGCCTTCATTTTCTGTTTCACGTGGATTTTTAACAATTACCAAACATACAGTTTTGCACAAAATGACGTCGGAAATGGAATAAGATTTGCTAACTTAGCCGAGATAAGCTCAATAAGATTTTTTACTCCTATAGATGTAAAACCAGATGTGGCTTTGAAACTAGGCGAACTCGTAGATATTATCTTTTAGAAGATAGTTTAACACTAAAATATGATAATTACTATTTATAAACAACTTTTCAAATCCGGCCAGGATCGATGGATTTTTTCGGGCGTAAAAATCCTAAGTATGGTTTCCTTCGGAAGGGAACTAAGCCGTGGGTCCCATATCGTACATTTACGGCACGAAAAGGAACCTCAAGCCTGAAAGAAGAGGCCTCTTAGCAAAAATTTTCGGCCATTTCACGCCCTGAATTGTTTGAGACGCTGATGACCGTAGATGTTAAATAGCGTCCGTAAATAAATAAAAGAAATTGGTAGAAAATTAACAGTGTTAGAGATTTAACTACTTCAACAAAGGAAACAATATTTGTTATCCAATCATTTACTTTTCTTCTTCATTGTTGTAATTTCATTTTGCCTTCTTGTAGGGAGAAATTAAATCTATTTAACTTGTCAAAGGTGTCACACAAGTATGTTTTAAATACTGTGTATGTTTGGCATACTAATATTTTTCCTGAGCATGTGCCCTGCGGTAACTCAAAAGTATTAACATTAAATTGCCAAGAAAGAGGCGCAGTAATAAAACAAATATTCTAGTACCTAACGTGTCCTCACAAAGTTTATGGAAGCCCCTACGTTTACGAGCGGAGTTTTTATAAAACTTATTACATTTTAACACCAGATTCAGTGAAGGATTTATACTTTGATGTCATTGCTTCCCGTAAAAGTAAATAATGCATTGAGTCTACATTTTAAATACGTGCATGCAGTCTTTCAAAACTACCGCGTTCAATAGATCAACTCTCTTTGAATACACAGGCTAGAAGCAAGCAAAGTAGTATACATGCTTAGGTTAAAGTATGAAGCCACTGATGTACCCATGGTTACGGAAACGGACGCATGCCCGAGGTTAGCCCTGCAGATTGACAATCTCCAACAGACACCTAGCAATGTACACACCCAACTAAACAAGTACTGTTATTCTAGAGGTGTATATATATATATATAAAAGTATATATATAATATAAAATAAAAATAAAAATAAAGTAACATTAAAGTACTATTAACAATGTAACAAATTAACAGTAATTATAATAGTAGAAAAGGATAAAACACTAAGAAAAAGTCACACTTGAGATCGCTATATTTCGGACTCGTGGAGTCCTTCTATGGCAAGAAGACAAGTGACTCATAAATTATGATAGCGTTGCTACTTCAAAATTGCTTTTCACTATTCAAACGATAATCTTGGCTCCATTTTGTTGTAGCAACGCTAGCATAACGTAATGTGTCACATCTGTTTACAAAACGATAATCTTCACTTCATTTGTTGACTATTTTCATACAGGGTATGTGATTTATTGTTATAATAAATTGCTTTGCTTTACAATTCATTTGATTAACTCTAAACATTGAACTTAAAAACCAACATATTTAATACTGAAACACTTTTCTGTTAATTGATTGTATTCTTTATGGTGGGTTTCTAATGCCGTCTGGTATTTGCTTTGAAAGCATTCTTTAATGTTTTGGAACATAACAAACATCTCACATTGTCTTCATAATATATAAAGAAATATTCTTCTTCACAACCACTGCTAAACTTTCTTTTGTAGGCGGAAGACGATGTCTTTGTTAACTCACTGCAAATGTAAATAGAATGACAGGCCAAACCCGCTTTGATTTCATCTACTCTCTGAGGTTGCAACGGGGAATAAATGCTGAGTGCAACATGGGTTGCGCTATGCTACGACTCTAGATCGATTCATTAATCAATGTTTGCCGAACTCTATTCTAGAAGGTCTTCATCTTGAACAGCAGTGGTTGTCTTCTGCCTGTAGAACAAATGGAGAATTTTCGAAATTACTTTCCTAGTATGGAAACCAAACCACAGATTCCCTGTTTAATGAGGCGCTTTCGTGCCATGATTCTAATTCGAACTAATGAGTTAGGTGAATTAGGTCATGGTTTATGGAGACACAGAACCAATACAACAGAGTGTTTTTCCCTTTTCTTTCACACTAAATATGTCTTGATTTCTTGTTATAAATTGCTTTCAACTTGTTTGACATTTTATTTTACGTTCAGCCAGAAGAAGTAATGCCAAATTGAGCTATGAATTGATAAGAAATCGACTCTGGGTTCCCAAATGGTCTCTTTGACTGTTTAATTTCATGCTTCTGCAGAGTCGGTCCTGGTGGTGTAGTGGTAACCATACTTGCCTCCTAAACCCAAGGTCTCGGTTTCAAACCCGATCAGGATCGATGGATTTTTTCGGGCGTAAAAATCGTAAGTATGGCTTCTTTCGGAAGGGAAGTAAAGCCTTGGGTCCCGTGCTGTACATTCACGGCACGAAAAAGAATCTCAAGCCTGAAAGAAGAGGCCTCTGAGCAAAATTTTTCGGCCGTTTCACCTGAGATGTTAAAGGGCGTCCTTAAATAAAACAAATAAAAAAATCCTTCTGCAGAAGTAATCCTGAGGGGATACAACCCGCAACATTTTACACTTTCCTTCTTGAAAGATACTGCAATTATTATTTTCGTTACAACATATGCCTACTATAGTTCTTGGCCATTTCCATTTTGCTAATGATCGTTAAGGCACGGACTCGTGAGCGGGAGGTCTGGGGTTCGAATCCCGCCAGGACCTTCCTTCCTGACTGATGTTTTCCTCAGTCCGCATAAAGGGCCAATGCCGGGGAGGTACCCTAAACTTAGGCCTGGGAAGTTTCCTTCTTTAAAAATTAGCCCTTTCTCAATCATCTCATGCATCATCAATGTCCATCGCCTGTAGGCCTCAGTAGTAAAAAACGGACGTTGAACATAATTCATTGATTCCATTGTGCTAATGTCTTTATAACTTTACTTTTTTATTTATTTATTATTTTCCTTTTTCTTTCCACCTTTTTAGTTGTATATTAATACATTTCATTTTTTATTTTTCCTTTTGTTCCGTTCCTATACATGCATTGTATAGAGCAAAATGAAGGAAATAGAAACACTTTGTTGGAGGTCGAGATGTACAGCCAGCAGTCAACTACCGTGACATCAGCAAAATACATTGTTAGCGTATAGGAGGAATATGTTTACTGTCCACTACATTGCACTGTTCATGTTCCCTGAGGAAGGCATTGCAGGCCCTGCAGCTTTGCAAACCACAAATCCCAACCACACTGTCATACACGTGCCTGTGCACATCAACCCATCATGCTGGGAATGTAACTGTGCGTTCTCACAGGAATTTCACAAGATGGAAACAAATTTGTTTACTGCAAGGGTATAAAACAATAAGCGCCCTCACTTACAAATAAAAACTAACGGTGATAATAATGGGGATGAGAAAGAGAGTGGGAGAGAAAATAAAGTGAAATGAGAGTTGCCGACGGTAGGAATCTTCAATAGATACAAGACATGGATTAACTATTCAACACTTCATGGGACTCAGTTAATAAAGGAAAAACAAAGTATTCACGAGAACAAGACTAACCAGCACTATAAGTAGTGGAGGAGTATTTATTTCAACAACAATTACCAGATACATAAATTAAATGCTTATCTACACACGAAAAATGTCGAAGAAATAAAAACAAACAGAATTAAACACACATATATTATGTACCCTATTTCGTACATAAAATGTTTAGGAAATGATTCCCCTACCCAGTCTGACGAAAAAATGATGAAATTAGTAAGTGTTTTAACGTTATCATTACAGGATACACAACAAGAGAAATATACATACACATGAAGTGATATCCACAGTATTCGTGACTGGTGCTGCCATCTCGACATTAGTTGCAATAGAGTTTTGCATCACTATGTGGCTAAACTACCACATCTAATGACTGAGTGTTTAATCATGCAGCTGGGTAGTTGAGATTCTATAGTACTTTTCATGATACTCTGTGTGTAGTGTGTGTGGCATTTTACGATGGATCCAAGATTAAACAGAGAGCACGCATCAAATTCTGTGCAAATCTCTGGGAAAATGCTACGGAGACCCTCGCAATGATTCAACAAGTATTTGAGGGACAAAGCATGAGCCGTACACGAGTGTTTGAGAGGCATGCTCGGTTCAGGGCCGGCCATACAGCTATTGAAGACGATGCTCACACCGGTAGGCTCGTCAGCTGCATAACGCCTGACACTGTTGCCAAAGTTCAACACCTCTTTCGTAGGATCGACGTCGAACCATTAAATACCTTGCTCATAAAGTGGGACATGCCAACGAATATTAACTGATGAATTGAGCAAGCATCGTGTCGCCGCAAAATTTGTGCCAAGGATCCTGACCGCTGTTCAGTAAGTGCAGCGTGTTGAATTTTGCACGGAATCTCGTCAGGCTGTATCCTTTGACCCAACCATCTTGTCCAGGGTCATCACCGGCGACGAGAGCTGGATGTCGCTTATGACCCTGAGATAAAACAACAATCCTCCCAGTGGAAGAGCCCGAACTCACCAAGACCAAAAGCGAGACAAGGAAGAGCAAAGTTAAGAGCATGCTCCTCGTTTTCTTTGATACCAAGGGGATTGACTACAACGAATTCGTCCCACTAAATCAAACAGTGAATTTCACATACTACTGTGATGTTTTGCGACGGCTCCGTGAAAACGTGCAGAGACGACGGCCCGAACTAAGGCGACAAAGGAACTGGATGTTGCATCAGATAATGCGCCCTGTCGCAATTCCTTGTTCACCAGGAGCTTTTTGACGAAAAACAACATAACGATTATTCCCCAAACACCGTACTCGCCTGATTTGGCATACTGCGACTTCGCTCTATTCCCCAAACTGAAAACGAAGTTGAAAGGACGTCGGTTCGACACAACTGAGAGCATTCAAGAAGAAACGCTGTCTTTGCTAAACACCTCAAAGAACATGACTTCCAAGATGCACTTAGAAAATGGCAGAATCGCTGAGATCGGTGCATACGTGTGGAAGGGAACTACTTCGAGGGTGACGGCGGTCATTAGTCTCAAAGTAAGTTTTTGACCCGATGGCGGCATCAGTCCCGAATATTCTGGATACCACCTCGTATATATAAACACAAAAGAATAAAATATATAAGTGCATTATATGTCATGTCCTCTCTATCTATCTTATCCTCTTTTGTCATCTTATCTTCTTAATAAATTAACATACTGCTTACCAATTATCCCTATTCAATATCTTTTTTTTTTTGATTGAGTTATTTATGGACGCTCTTTAACATCTCAGGTAATCAGCGTCCCATTCAACTCAGGGAGTGAAACGGCCGACAAATTTTGCTCAGAGGCCTCTCTTTCAGGCTTGAGGTTCTTTTCCTGCCGTAAATGTACGACACGGGACCCACGGCTTTACTTCCCTTCCGAAGGAAGCCCCATACTTAGGATTTTACGCCCGAAAAAATCCATCGATCTTGGCCGGGTTCGAACCCGCTATCTTCGGTTTAGGAGGCAAATATGGTAAACACTACACCACCAGGACCGACTATTCAATATCAAATTTGGATATGCATCCTACTCTTTCTCGACCTCACAAAGTTTTCGGAGAGAATCTGCGACCTCCAGCATTCTGTAGCTTCACATTCTGCAAGAATATGGACTAAAAGGGTACTACAATTATGCATCTACCCATTTCTCTTTGTAGTATTTGGTTTTAGCACAAAGTGATATCTAAATCCAGAGACAGTTACTGGAAGACTGGTAAATTCTTCGTTATTGATAAAATGGACATACCTACAAGAGACGTACAATAAGTAATGTAATATATTTTCTCTCTGGCAGTTTATCTTTGGAAAATACAATGTATTATGCATACACCATTGAATCTTCTCACACAAGCCTTCTTCCTTTGATTGGCGGTGAAGAGTTACGTTTCAAATAGTGGATTCTCTAAGATTAAAATATGCATTAGAAATAGAGATTTTTGGCAGGAAATGAAAACACCGTTAATATACAGAGGTATTAAAGAAATGTGTTTAATGAGATGGCAGGATATAAACGATCTCTCAGCCGTTGAACGAAAAGTATACAATCACTCGTGTATTAACAAGTAAACTTTTTATTAACAAAATAAAATAGAGTAATATGTTTTTTAACCAGAAATAAAATTACTATTTTATAATTATTTCATACTTTCCATTCACCAACTGCCAGGCGATAGGCCTTCCCTTAAGAGCATGTCTTAGCAATGGTTGACTTAAGCGAATGTCGCCTACATTAGTTTATTACTAGATCATCAGTATTTTAGAAATGAAAAATAGCCCTCAAATTCTATGAAGTTAGACATGTTTGGTATACAGAGGGCCTGCAAATTTTCTTCATTGCATGTTAAGAAAAGGAAAGAGAAGGAAAACCTGACCCTTGGAAAATGACATACTGAAAACTTTATACTTACAGGACATCATTAGTTTTAAGCAGGGTCTGCAAAGGCAGAAAAGTTTGGTAAACCTACGTGCAATGACTTTAAATAAAAATTAAATATAAATTTTCGGCCAGAGAAACCATAAAAACTATCTGATTGGGCTTAAAGCTCTAAAGATTCTAGCTTTATATACACATCTTGAGACTGTTTTTCAACTGTTGGTTTAACAGGATAGGTTCATAAGTTTCCGGCCTCGCCGATAAGAATTATGGCCTTCACAAAATCCTTCTCTAGTGTCATACCTTATCTGTTAAGCAAATAATTGCAGCTGTAACTTCCGCTCCGCTGTGTTCAGTTATTCAGATATAGTTGCATAAAGAAGACTATGTGTAGAAGATTGTGACATGTTCAAAATGGAGTTTCGAGCTGTTATTAAGTTCTTAACAAAAAATGACTTACTCCAAATGAAATTAAACAGCGATTGGACGGTGTATATGGGGAAGCATCCCCTCATATTATACCGTAAAAGAATGGGCCAAACTTTTTCTAATGGGCCGATAAAGCATTGAAGACGAAGAACATACAGGTCGGCCCTTGGAGATGCTCACTCCTGAAAACATCACTCTTGTGCATAAGAAATTATGGAAGATCGGCAGCTTAAAGTTACAGAAATAGCAGCAAGATCATGGCTTTCTAAAACACAGTCCTTGAATTATTCATGAAACATTTAACATGAATAAGGTTAGTGCAAGATGGGTCCCTAGACTTTTTTCCTCAGTCCAAAAGCAGCGAAGAGTCATCTGCTGTCAGGCATTTTGAAGCTGTGCCGTGACAACGAGAGAGAAGTTCTGCAAACCATTGTTACAGGAGATGAAACTATGGTCCTCTGGTATGATCCCTTGTCCAAAAGAGAATCAATGGAGTGGCGTAAACCTGGAGAAGCACCGCTTCTAAAGGCCAAGGTCACTCAGTCAACCAACAAGATCATTGCCACAATTATTTGAGACTGTGAAGGAATACTCTTAAATGACTTCAAAGAGAGGAGGAACACCGTAGTAAATGGGGAGTACTATGCTGGCCTGCTGCACAGACTACGTGCTTCCATCAAAGATAAAAGGCGAGGAAAGCTGAGTGGTGGTATGCGCCTGCTTCACGACAACGCGCCTGTGCACACAGCTCTTGTTGCAAAGGAAGCTGTGAAGAAATGTGGTTTCAAGGAGATCGACCATCCACTCCACAGCCCTGATCTAGCTCCTAGTGACTATTTCCTCTACTCAAAATTCAAGGAGTATCTTGGAGGAAGGAGATTTATGTGTGACGAAGAAGTTTTTTTGAGCAGTGTTTAGTGCCCGTTTTCACTACTGAGGCACCACATGCGGTGGATACTGATGGCATATGAGATGAAAGGATAAATGGGGAAAGCATTTTCTTTTTATGGAAGCATCCTAGTCCTAAGTTTAGCATACCTCCCCGGTATTTGCCATTTATGAGCACTGAGAAAACCTGGAAAAAACTCCAGTCAGGGAGGACGTCCTGGTGGGATTTGAACACCAGACCTCCCGCTCACGAGTCTACCCTTTAACAATCTCGGCCACCCATTGCGCTGTGACGAATAGGTGGTGGATGCAGATAAGACTTTTGACTATTTTGTGGGGGGGGGATTGAAATATTAATTCAAAGGTGTGAGAAGTGTATTGCAATAAAAGGTAAATATATTGAAAAGTGAAATATAGTTTTTGTGTTTATATACCTTAAAATGATTAGGCGGGAAACTTATGAACCTACCCTTGTATATAATTAACAGTGAAAATAAACTTCTGAATTATTTTAACACCCTTAATACTATATTTATTAATTAAACCTTAAATCAGTAATGGCGAACTCATGTACTTGTGTTCTTTAATAAAAAATTTAAACATGGATTGAAATTAAGTTAATGTTTATATTTATGCATGTAATTGATAATATTGTGGAAATGGAGTATAAATATCTTTATATATATTAATACTTAAATAAGATTTTAGACGATTTGTTATCTTTTAATTTAATTTACTGCACGTAAAATACCTGCAAATGATGGGTTAATTCTTGATATGGATTGCCACATTTAAGAATAGAAACCGCACGCCGGTCCTCATAAATTAGTAGAAACAATACAGCGGACAACTGATTAACAATTTTGTATTTGACAATAATATTATTACCTTCGTGTACTGCACACTTTATTTCTCTTAAAATCTTTGTAATACCATCACAAAAGCTAGTTCGTTCTCTCTTACGAATGCAGAATAAAGCTGGAAATCAGAGGTAAACATGCTGCGCCCCCATTCCCCGCTCTTTCAAGTTTAGCACACTTGAAGTTCCGACCTCAGCGCCCATTCTTCGGTGTCGTACTGTTGACTGCAAAACGCTGCGTTATAGTTCCTGGGGACATGAACCCCGTCTCCTGCGGGAGGAGGGGAATACTCTAGCCTGACATGTCTGACTGTCTCACTCCCGGGATTTCCCAGCCCTTCTAGTTCTACAGATTGAAATGCCTCCCCACGACGAATTCATATGCTGACATAGATGTCACTGCAGCTAACTGCATTAATTAGCTATATACGGTCTCCTGGTAAGAGCAAACTGTGTGTATGTGTGTGCGAATGGTGAGTGAGTGAATGAGAGGGAGAAATGAGAGGGAGGGAATTTAAGTAAAAGGGTCACAAAACATAGCTCTCTTTGTGAGAGTAGTTACAGCACCCTGAGTTCAGAATACAAAAGAACATTTCCAGTCTGAAGATTAGGCAAACTTCTACAAATACTACATGGCCTGCTATAAGCAAGAATACATTTTCATGCTAATCTGGCGGCATGCTGAGACAAAATGAATTAAATACGAAATTAATTCAGATACCTATATCGCTGCTCTTTATATGCCACATGAGCTAAGTATTCCAGGAATATTTAACCATAAACAAGGTGTTGTTGTTAACAGCAATACATCTAAAATAAGGATTATTCAATATGGTGTTTCACAAGGCTCAGTCATTGGCCCTATCTTATTTTTAAGTGGATGAACGATATACGAGGTGGTATCCACAATATTCGGGACTGTACTGCCACCTCGACAGTAGTTGCAGCAGAGTTTTGTACCACTATGTGGCAACAATAGCACATCTGACGAGTCAGTATTTAAAGTTTCATGCAGCTGGGTAGATGTGTTGAGATTCTATATTACTTTTCAAAATACCCTGTGTGTATTGTGAGGCGATTTTACGATCGATCCAAGATTAGAACAAAGAGTGTGCCTCAAATTCTGTGTAAATCTCGGGAAAAATGCTACGGAGACCCTCACCATGACTCAACAAGTATTTGGGGGACAAAGCATGAGCCGTACACGTGTGTTTGAGAGGCATGCTCTGTTCAGGGCCGGTCGAACAGCTATTGAAGACGATGCTCACCCGGGTAGGCCCGTCAGCTGCACAACGCCTGACATTGTTGCCAAATACCTCATTCCTGAGGATCGAAGTCGAACCATTTAAGACCTTGTTCATGAAGTGGGAATTGATTATGAGACATGCCAACGAATTTTAACTGATGAATTGGGCATGCATCGTGTCCCCGTAAAATTTGTGTCAAGAATCCTGACTGCTGATCAGTAGGCGCAGCGTGTTGAAGTTTGCACGGAGCTTCGTCAGGCCGTATCCGATGACCCAACCTTCTTGTCCAGGGTCTTCACCGGCGCCGATAGCTGGATGTACGCTTATGACCCTGAGTCAAAACAACAATACTCCGAGTGCTGGAGCCCGAACTCACCAAAAAAAAAAAAAAAAAAAAAAAAAAAGGAGACAATTGAAGAGCATGCTCCTCATTTTCCTTGTTATCTAGGGAATTGTGCACAAAGAATTTGTCCCACCAAATCAAAAAGTGAATTCCACGTACTACTGTGACGTTTTACGACGGCCCCGTGAAAATGTGCGGAGACGACGGCCCGAACTTTGGCGACAAGGGAACTGGCTCTTGCATCAGGATACTGCGCTCTGTCACAATTTCTTGTTCACCAGGAGCTTTTTGAAGCAAAACAACATGAAGGTTGTTCCCCACCCGCCGTACTCGCCTGATTTGGCACCCAGCGACTTCGCTCTATTCCCCAAACTGAAAATAAGTTGAAAGGATGTCGGTTCTACACAATTGAGAGGATTCAAGAAGAAAATCTTTCTGTGCTAAACACCCTCAAAGAACATGACTTCCAAGATGCACTAGGAAAATGGCAGAATCGCTGGCACCGGTGTATACGTGTGGAAGGGAATTACTTCGAGGGTGACGGCGGATATTCGTCTCAAAGTAAGTTTTTGACCATATGGCAGCATCAGTCCCGAATATTTTGGATATTCTAAAAACTTACTGTTTAACTCATCTAATGGGGTGTCCTTGCTATAAAAATTACAACGGAATTAAATTTAAACATAAACTTGTCAACGTTAGGCAGTTGGGTTTGTACTTCTTTAAAACTCCCTAGAGCCTCTGCGGGCATCAATCCAGCAGGTAGAAGTCTTTGCTACTGGGTACTAACGGCTAGGATTGCAAGAGCCACTTGGATCATTATCCTTTGATCAAATCTCTCTCTATGTGTGAGTCCGTACTCTTTCGACTGCGCAATCTGTACATGACAAAGCTCGCAGATATCTGAAACACAGCGTCGTAATCGAATGGCTAATTGTTTACATGCCGTGAGTGCTAATAGATTACGTCTTTCTATCGTTACTTCATCCGATCTACAAAGTTAGTTTGTCGTGTGCGCAATGACAGTGTTTTTAAGAGATTTACTTGCATAGAAACAAAATCTACTCTTATTTCACCATCATAAGCGGTCTAAAAATGAGTTAGCTTTTCATTTCGTGTTTTACATAGTTAAATTATTACGCTTTCAATACAAACTAGGGGAAAAAAAAAAAAAACTTCCATTACCATAACTTTTGAAATAAACCATGAGGAATATTTCGAGTGTAGTTTCGCTCACAAAAGCCTTGAACTTGTGAGCGAGTTTAATTTAACGAAGTTTGACCATGGCCAGTGAAGGAACAAACACAATACGTTTTAGCGTTAGACTGCATTTCTATAAGGTTCGAGATAAAGCAGAAACTTCCTCTTAGTCTATATATCACTTCTTCCGGGAAGATATTTATCTTAATTAATTCTTGTCGACTTGTTTCCACCGTCTTACTCAGCGCGCTCCAAAGGACCAATTCCCTCTGCCTGGCTCTTAGTGTTCCTCCCTCTCTTTTTTTGCGCCTGTCAACAGGATTTAATATTCATACAATTTTGGCAAAACACTGCGACCATTTTTTTTTTTTTTTTTTGCGTTCTTTCAGAGCTCTGTACAGTAGCATTCTATTTTTACTGGGGATAGAGAATAATATAATAAAAATAAATTCTGTGGTTTCTCTCTTTGCGTTCAGTAGCATGAGAGATAAAAACATGTATAAATGTTTTGATAAGCAAACTGACGCAATTCAAAGCAGTCACTGCATATAATGAAAATTAATAATGAATGAGGCTATTTATATTTTAAAACTAAACTGCATCGATAAGATGTGTTCTCTGCCAATAATAAGTAGGTATTATTATTATTATTATTATTATTATTATTATTATTATTATTATTGCCTTTAATCCTTAAGCAATAGATGTTTGAAAAGAAATGGTGAATATAATTTAAAAGGCCATATAAAACATTTAAGTTATATTCAAAGTCGAAAATCTAAGACGGAAGTGGGAAAAAATACTTCATTAGCTGTGCTAATGCTTAGAAGCGAAGAGAATGGAGATTGAAAAGGTTCTGTCAAACGTGTTATAGTTTAAACACACGAGCTATTGTCTGACTGGCCAATCGTGTTTAACTACAAACTTTGGGGGAAAGTTCCTCAGACCAAAGCAAGAAAAACAAGTATTACCAATATATATATATATCCGAAATTTTCTCGTTTGTGAATTTTTTTTGAATGGTGTTTAACGCCCGTTTTTACTACTGTGGCACCACAGGCGGTGAACACTGGTTATACATGAGATGAAATGATAAATTGGGAAAGGATTTATTTTTTAAGGAAGGAAACGTTCCAGGCCTAAGATTAGGGTACCTCCCCGGCATTTGCCAGTTATGAGGACTGAGGAAAACCTAGAAAAAACATCAGTCAGGGAGGACGGTCCTGGCGGGATTCGAACCCCAGACCTCCCGCTCACGAGTCCGCGTCTTAACGACCTCGGCCACCCGTGGCGGTGTTTGTGAATTGAAAGATAAAATTCAACGCGTTTCAAAATACGAAACAACAACTTACGAGGGAAGGTACATAAGTTTACGGCCTCGCCAATAAGTTTATCGCACTCGCAAAATCCTTATCTGGTGTCACATCTTATCTGTTAAGAAAATAATTGCAGGGGTAACTTCCGCTCCGCTGTGTTCATTTGTTCAGATATAGTTGCATAAAGAAGGCAATGTTTAGAAGATTGTGACATATTCAGAATGAGTTTCGAGCTATTATTAAGTTATTATTATTATTATTATTATTATTATTATTTAAATTATATATATCTGTGTGTGTGTGTATGTGAGTGTGTGTAATAAAATGCTGTCACTATTACAACTACTACTACTACAATCATTCGGTGCTGCTTATAACTTAAATTCACTGTAAAATTATATAAAGTGAAAACTATAATGATTTTGAAAACTTCTAATGTCTCCATTTTGCCTGAATTACGTTAAAATAAGACTTTTTAAGGAACTATTGTTATATATTATATAATTCTGGTCAATATACTTGCAACCATTCATTATTGGAATTCAGTAACTTGGTATTTGCAAAATCTGTTTTGCATAGCAATTTCTACAGTTTTTAGTACTTAAATATCTGCAGTTTAGTGATAACATATACCGTATAAATCGGGGGCTACTGTATACGTATCACGCTCTCTAGAGGTCTTGGTAAAAGTTAAAACGGATATTGATTTCTAAGTATTCTTGCAACATTACAGTATATTAAAAACAGATCTGGGAATTAAACGCCCGAGAGAATGAACTTTAGGTCACAGCAAGGTTAGACGTACGTACGACTCGCTGTGGTTTTTCTTTAGCAGGCTTGGAAATGAAGACAAATGATTGAGAAAGGTTGATGTCACTTCTATTAGGGAGCCCGAAAATAATAAGAAGAGAGGAGATGTCTAATCAAAATGGCGAAAATAGAAAGACGTTGAAATGGAGGTAGAATGATGGCTTATCACATTTGCAGCTTGCCCGTGTGCTGAAAGCGAATGGAATTATTTTCGCAATGTGTCTCTATACGTTTCAGCAGTTCCATTACTGAAATGACAACCATTGTTTCGGCTGCTTCCTCATGAACGTATGACATCCCTAATGCAAAAAGCGAGACACAGGGAAAGGTTCTGACGGAGAGCGAAATGTGTCTCATTTTCCAATCTTTTCTCAGGGAAAGGCCACACCAGTTTCACAATAGTTTACATTTACCTTGCCTGGCATATAAACACATGACCACTTTAAGCTATGCGTATATTAAGTTTATATTTGGAGACTGCTGTAATTCATTAAAAAACCAACATTTAGTTAATTTTCAGCTGTTAAATTTATTACGTCATGTATATCTATTAGCCGATCTCAAAGCCTTAATTTATTGTTTTAAATTTCCGTTTACGTTCCTTCATATTTCATCATTACAGAGAGATACTTTTAAAAGTATCGCAAGTGAGCCGGTCAGTGGCACGATCCCCACTTAAACGCCGGTATGCTCAAGACGTTCCACCGCTTTCAATCTTGGGTACTACACGACAGAAATGGGTACTTAACCACCTCACAGTAGGTACTCACGTTTTGTTACACATAATTAACTTAATTATTTATGGTAATATACCTAATTTCTGTTCGAACATTTTCTGTAAGTTTCTCCTGTGTAAGAAATAGTTGCATTTATTTTATTTTTGGGGGTATTCCCCAAATCACAATGCCATTAGGTCTGGGGAATGGTTAGGTCAAGATCACTGTCAATAATTGATTCGTATAAGAATATAGGAACCAATTCCATCATGGATGAACTAGCAGTATAGCTGTGTCCTTTTTTGCTGAAAATAATTATGCTATTAAACATCCTCATAAAGTAATATATACGAGGGTAGGTCCATAAGTTTCTGGCCTAACTATTAGATATGATAAAGACAAAAACTATATTTCACTTTTCAGTATAGTAACCTTTTATTACAATACGCTTGTCACATCTTTGAATTAAATGGGCATAAACAGCATCCATCACTTCTTGAGCACACTTAAATTTCCTTCCCCGAAAGGTTCTTCTTGAGTTTTGAGAAGAGAAAATAGTCACTGTGAGCTAGATATGGGCTGTAAAGTGGATGTTCGATCTCCTTGAGGCCACATTTCCTCACAGCTTTCTTTGCAACAAGAGCTGTGTGCAGACGCATTGTCGTGAAAAAGACACACACCACCGCTCAGCTTTCCTCGCCTTTTATCTTTGATGGAAGCACGTAGCCTGTGCAGTAGGCCAGCATAGCACTCCCCATTTACTGTGGTGTTCCTCTCCTTGAAGTAAATGAAAAGCTCTTCACAGTCCCAAAAGATTGTGGTCATAATCTTGGTTGAGAGTGACCTTGGCCTTTAGAGGCGGTGCTTCGCCAGGCTTGCGCCATTCCATTGATTCTCTTTTGGACAAGGGATCATAGTAGAAGATCATAGTTTCATCTCCTGTAACAATGGTTTGCAGAACTTCTGAGAGATCCAAAAATGCCTGACAATAGATTACTCATTGCTGCTTTTGGACTGAGGAAAGAAGTCTAGGCACCCATCTTGCACTAACCTTATTCATGTTTAAATTTTCATGAATAATTTGAACGACTGTTTTAGAAAGGCTCTACCATGCGGCTATTTCTGTAACTTTGAGCAGTCGGTCTTTCATAATCTCCCCTTCCACAAAAGCGATGTTTTCAGAATTGAGCTCCTCCAAGGGCCGACCTGCACGCTCTTCGTCTTCAATGTTTTCTCGATCCATTCGAAAAAGTTTGGCCCATTCTTTTGCGGTAGAACATGAGGGGGGTGCTTCCCCATATACACCGTCCAATCACTGTATAATTTCATTTGGAGTAAGTCCTTCTTTTGTGAAGAACTTAATAACAGCTGGAAACTCCATTTGAACATATCACAATCTTCTACAACTTTTTTATACAACTATATCTGAACAACTGAACACAGGGGCGAATTCAATACTTCTTTGAGATCGATGAGCACCACCCTTATCATCGTGTACTGTAAGCTCACTAACTATGACCATTGTCTAGCAGTAGCGTTGGCGCTTCCCTCGCATGGCTGAGGTTTTTTTCAGGGATTTTGCATTCATTCTTTAGATGAATGCTTAAACTCAGGCATTAATATTTTCTATGCTCATTCAGCCAAATTATATCCTTCATCCGGTACAACAAATCTTAAAGTGGGGTGCCATGACCATAAACTAAAAAAATCGTTCACTAATGCTTAGTATCTGATATTGCGCGATGTTTTATGACCATTTAGACAACCAAGCTTCATCTGAAAATAAAAAAAATTTGGGCATACATTGTTTTAATATTAACATTCTCTTACATCCAGTTACGAAAATTAAGTCTTTTATTATAATCTAACCAGAGAACTGTTTTATTCATGTGTGCCGTTATATGTCACTATGTATGGAGTTACCTCCGCTTTCCCCTTTCCCCTCACTTCACTTTCTGGATTTCCCTGTCAAGAACCGAGGTTGTTGATCATTGCCAGAGCGAGTAGTTGTCAGTATCGATCGATTCTAGTTCATGTTGTCATCCTTTCTACATCTATAGCGACTGCACGTTGGTCGTTGTACAGGGAAGAGATAATTTGATTTTTACGTGGCTATAGTTGATATCCAGATAACATTTTAAATTGTGTAATTAGGCGTGCCTTTGTCAAATTAGGCAAAATGTGGAATTTCTTTGGGAAATTTCTTTTTAATATGCATATTCGTTGATTTTATTAGCGGGGGTTTGCCTTTGTTGAAATATTTCGAGATTTAATGTCTTATATTTCTTGAATTCTGTTGAAGAGAGCTATATAATTTAATCCATGATAAAATCCTTTGGCTTATTCCTTTTGGGTAATGTGGTGAAAATTAAGTAAGATATTATTTCTTTTTGGCTTTAGGGTGAAAGCTGCGGGAAATCCTTTTAGCATATTTTGTAATATTTATAATCTATAAAATATTTTTGGTAAGTCCTATAATGACGCTATTTTTAGTTTTGGGGTATAATTTTCATATCATTTTATCTTGGTTTGTTTTGCAGAAATGTGTTATATACTTTTATTTGTACTATATTTTTAATTTTTTGAAATTTTATAATTTATGCTGCCAAATACTTTAATGCACAATTTCGGTAATATAATTATCATTTTAATATGCCCTTTTTAAAATCTAATTTAGTGAAATTGCATAATTGAATTGTTATTATGTTTCAATCTTGTTAAAAGACATTCAACAACATTTTCTTGAATGTCTTTTAACATTGTCTCTTCCTCTCCCGTCATGATCTTTCCACAAATGCACCTCATTTCGCGTGTTTCCAAACGTTCTTTCGTTTATTCATGCTGCGCGATACTAGCGGAAGAGCGCAAGTAAAAAGATTTTGAATTGTGTTTAACGCCGCTTTTACTACTGAGGTACCACAGATGGTGGACGCTGATGAATATAAGATGAAATGATAGATTGGGAAGGGATTTTTTTTAAGAAAGGAAGCGTTCCAGGCCTAAGTTTAGGGTACCTCCCCGGCATTTGCCATTTATGAGCACTGAGAAAACCTGGAAAAAAACCCAGTCAGGGAGGACGGTCCTGGCGGGATTCGAACCCCAGACCTCCCACTTACGAGTTTCCGCCTTAACGATCTCGGCTACCCGTGACGGTACGAAATTAAAATGACGAGATAGCGGCATCACATTATGGTTTATATCCCCCCCCTCTGATCGTCTTTGTCAAGTCCTATTCTGAACTTGTTTCTTGCAGGTATCACGACAGTATATATTATTTTGTTTTCTGGTTATGCAAATAGAATACATTTCGTAAGTAAATAAATGGGGAAAATATCACAATTGTAGAAATTGGAGGAAATGACCGTCTACAAAGGCTAACGTATGAAAATATTAATAAACCACTTGCTTATGAGTTCCACTTGGCTGTCTTCTGATTTTTGATGGGCAAAATCTTATCTGGTTGCTTATGAAGGAGGCAAAAATGCATGATATTCTTTTTCTTTGTTTACCTTCACTAGTCAAATCACGCTTTTATTTATGTTATGAATTTTGGGACCTGGGAGTTCATATTATATGTTTATTTTTAGCTATGCACTATACAGCAAATATGAATTAGCATGTCCCTAAAATTTTCATGTTTAATAATTTCTAATTTTGCACTGTGTGGTATACCTTTTTTTTTTTTTTTTTTTTTAGCTGGATTTTATTCTAAGGAATTAGTTTTAGAGGTTATTAAATATCTTCTTTTACAGAAGAAGATTTTTTATAAAAAAGAAGAAGAACATTTTCTCCACTTAGAGTAGAATAACAACACAAACCCCATAGTTCAAGTCGATTTTAAGAGGACATGTATTTATTTTGAGGAACATATTTCTAAGTTTCATAATTGAAAGATCAATCACTCCCTTCCCGTTGTGTAAGGTTCTATTAGATCAGCATTGTCGTCATTAATTTGTGTTCAACTTTAAAAACACACCAAATCCAGTCAAGACGCAAACAGTAAGGAAAAGTCGCGCTGTTGTTTCGAAAAACAACGAGGCCTTTACAAATGAGGTTCAAGACAATGCAACTACGTCACAGCAGCAACTATAAAGTGGAAAACATCAGCTGGTGAGCAAGAATGAGGAAGAAGAGCATAGAAGTGAATCAAGAAAGAAAGAATTAGAAATATCTCTCTGCAAAAATGTTAAAAACCTCCCTCTCCCGCCAAAAAGAGAGGAAAACAAGAAGATTACAAAACTAAATTCTTGAAAGGAGAATAAAAAATTCTGTCATTTTTTTAAGTTCATTAATATTGTGAAATACCTGAAGTGTATTGCTTAATTTTCTACAAATAATCTTTCTGTTGTAGTAAAACAAACTTTTATTTTACATAATACTAACGTTCTCTACATGCAACTGTATTATATTCAACAACTAAGTTATATTAAACGCATTTTCAAAAATATATCAGTTACCAAAATAGTGAAGTTAATTGTCACTTATTCATTTTGTCAGTGGTTGCATACTTCAACTTGTAAAAATGTTCAAACTTTATAGTAGGCGTATTACTTTCACATATGCCATGAAATAAGATATTGCAGCAATATTTAAAATATACAGGATGTTAATTATATGTAAGAACAGAGGGGAGATTATAAAAGTATTTTGATTAATTGGATCCTCAAAGCTTGATGTTGATTTTCTTCTTCCCCTCTCTAATCTAGTTTGCTCAGACGATATTCTTCTGGTTGGAATTCTAGTTATCTGGATATAACAGGGAATGGAATTAATAACGATATTAACACTATAATCAAACGATTTATGGCTTTTCACTACCAACATTTCTTTGTTGTTCACAGTTCATAATATTGGGTGGAGAATCGGCTACTCCGTGAAGGATTTAAGGAGCATTGTGTGTCACTTTCGCATGAGCAACACGGGTGGCCGAGGTCGTTAAGGCGCGGACTCGTGAGCGGGAGGTCTGGAATTCCAATCCCACCAGGACCGTACTTTCTGACTGAGGTTTTTTCCAGGTTTTCCTAAATCCTCATAAATGGAAAATGTCCGAGAGGTTCCCTAAACTTAAGCCTGGAACGTTTCCTTTCTTAAAATAAATCCTTTTCCAATATACCATTTCATCTCATGTATCATCAGTATGCATCGTATAATGAAGATTCGACTTTACAATGAACGCGTGGTATTATAAACCAAACATAGTAAGACGTAGACATAATAAATATTAAGGATGACTTGCCTTGCCCCATTGTGCATCCCAGAAGTGACGTGACCTAAAAGGGTCCTCAGAGAAATACTTGCATAAACAAAAAGCAACCCTCTTTTCCACTCACTTAAAATATTATGTCTAGGTATGCATGTTATAGATAGACAGAATTATTGTATTAATGAAGCATTGTTTAGTTTAAGCTTAACAAACCCAAACCATTAACCTCTTAGAACTTATTATATCAGGGCCTGGTGACTGTTGACATCATGGTGATGGGAAGTGTTTAACAATAACTCTTATGTCTGTACTAGGTGATTGTTACCACTCCTTGGGCATTACATTTGTATAAAAGTTCTGAATTTGTTCAGAGACAGGAGAGAAGCCTTGGTGCTTGCAGGATCCACGTCCAAGTATACAATAAAACCCTTTAATAAATACTTATATTTTTAACAGAGTTGGCTGAGTTATTCAGCATTTGTCTGGAAATATCTCGTCTTTCCTGCAGTAGTCGACCTAGTTGGATTCCCCGAAGTGAGGCCTATTTTCCCAATATAACATCCCTTCTCGTCTTAACCATCGAGATTGAACAGGGAAATTGTAGTACCGCATTAAACAGAAGAACATCACCAAGTTGTAAGTCAGTTGACGGACATCACAGCTTGGAATTCATTGAATAACATCCTGGTCCCATTTCCGCAGGCGGTGTTACAATCCCTGTGGTGCCTCTGTAGAAAAAGGGACGCTAAACATCATTCATTCATTCCTTTCGCATAATCCCGTCATTTTTTAGGCATCTGTTCCTTTACCAGTATCACAGAAGTTAGCACTTAAATTGTTTGTCCGAAGCGATAGCTAGATGTTTCCGTAATAACTAACACCAATTAATTATTCTCAATTGCCAAGAGCGCCTTGATAATGGACGTTACACTGTAAAGCCTAAACTTAAAATTCGTCACATAATAAGTAAGACTGGAGTCTCACTACCTCGCTCGTAGACACATAACGCTTACTGGTAGCTTTCTTGTACGTTATTCAAAAGCTATTGCTCGACTCTCCTGCGTTTGCATCACCCTGGTTTCTGTCTCTTCTCCCTCATCGAGTATAACAAAGACAGAGTTTCAATGCGGATGAACTCTTTGTCCTTGACACAGCTCTACTATTCCTTCATAGATCATCCGGGGGTGTGTTGTTTATAAAGCACATAGCAATTTGTCTCAGGTCAACGACCACTCGGGTCCGACTGCATGCCTTCCACCCAACAATCCACATATCTTCCTAGAGCCAATATCAAATTCCATTACACTGAACAAACGTAAACTTGCAATTACAATACATGGAATAATAATGAACTTGTAACTATGGTACACGTGGTACATTTAACCTTATAGCTATGATCTATTCATACATATTATTTGGCAAGTAATTAATTTATTCCTTATGGATAAACACGAGGGTTTCTAATTTAATTATTCCGGTTTCCGTATGATATTTCATACCTTATTTCATCGGTATGAACAAGTTAATAATTAAATATAAATCGTTCTATTTTATTTAAACGTTGAAGGAGTTATTTGGTTGGGGGTTCGCTTGGGTGTTAACTTAATTGCTCTGTTTAGGTAGGCCAAAGTTTGAGGAAGTTATTGGTGGAGGAAAGAATGGTGATGAAAGTTTGATTTTATATATATATATATATATATATATATATACAGCTTAGCACTAAATAACTCCTCTTGTCGATCTACAGAAATTTTGCTGGTTTTCGGGATTTGAAAGTGCCGGGGTGAGTAAGGGAATTAAAGGTGAAGTGTTGATGAGAAAGAACACGGTGTTATCTGCCAGCTGACGTTGCTTATTGAACCAACAAGACCCGCAGTAATGAGACAATGGGCAGACACGCGGAGCTATAATACTTGACAAACAGTAGTTTTCTGATTGCTAAGAAGAAACGCCGAGCAGAAGTGAAGCTCGAACATTGATGTTCCAGTACGAGTTTCCAAGACTAATTCCCAAAAGGGGCGTTTTTATGTCCTTAAATACTCACTAAGACCCGCTTGACCACTTGATAAGGGGAAAAAATTTAGACATCCTTATAGGCTGTCGGTGACATCATGCATCTCTCATATTATTAGCTAATCAGATTATCTGAACGTAACCACTTGGCGATTCGTCCACCATTCAATTTCAATTTCTACCGTACGTTAGAGTTCAACGTCCTTTAACGGTAGCACAGGTGTTAACAGCTTTCGTCTTTGCCGGGGAAAGCAGCATCCTTCCAAAACAATAAAACAAATAATTTACTTTATTGTTTGTCCGAGCAAGAATTCCTACTTTTTGTGACGTTTTTACACACTTACAGAACCCTTCAATTACGGGTAGCTGAAATAAAATGTTACATATATTCTAATTAACTTCTCACAATTGACGGGGTACCAAGGACAGTATCAACGGTCTTCATGTTTTGTTTGCTGCCTATTTGTAATAGATGGTCTATTGATATGGTGGGTTTTGGTTACTAAAGCAATACACTTGGCAGATTTCGGTATTGTAGATTCTTGCATTAGAAGGAAAGGTTCGAATTTTTATTCAACTGATACGCAGCTCTTAAGTGCAATTATTACGAACAAGAAGAAGCAGAATTGAAGTTAATTTGGAATGGCGTAAGTTTCCATTGAGAATCCTCTAGTCTGATATGTCCATCTGCTATTGAAAAGCAAAGCAGCAGCGATTGGTTCGGAGATATGCAACATAGCTAGCAATAACGTCGCTTGTTTAATGAACCCTGATTAACTCATACTGCTACTAATTGGTATTAGTGCATGTTCATAGAGCGATCAGGAAGGGGAGTGTACAACAGTTTCTGACGCTTCAATCTCATCGTCATGCCACGATAATAATCTGAATACCCCAGAGTTGCGGTTTCAATTGTGAACCACCATCAGCATCAAGTGCTTTTACTCTCTTCATTCTCACTGCTTTTAATAAGCATAACGGTCGTTATACACGCTAATAGCTTGTTGTACTACTTTTGCTCTTTCTATATAGAACGGCTGGAGATTCATATCAAGTGTGATGTTGAATGTAGAGAGTGTGAAGTGTTTGACTACAAATTGCTTACACCACATTACTAAGCTATTAGCCATATTTTTGGCTTATACTTCCAGCAATTTTATAGGCAAATAAATATGTTTCAGGTATACAAGGATACAATTGTTATATTTCTTAATTGTTTTATATTGTGTAATGTTTATTATTTCACTGCTGTTAAATTATACTCAAAATGGCAAATGTTATATAATATTAGAGTTAATCTGAAGGCATACTCTGATAAACCGTTTGTTACGCATGTCCTGAAAAATATGTACTACTAATATTTAACAATTTTCTTTCATTATTAGACAGGAACAACTTAATACCATATATAAACTTTCTAAAATGTCATAGCTATTCAAGACGATAAAGGAATTGAATTATTAATGATCAATGAGATAAACTTATCTTTCTAATATTAGGAAAATACTGAAGGAACAGCACAGAAAGCTTATTCCAAAAATGACACTAATAGTTCATAAATATAAAATACTTGAAATAAGTTTCACTCGTACTCGATCCTTCTTTATTCCATGTAGCTTTCAACCTATGCACGTAATTCAGGAATGTTTGACACGTACATACAACACTCTAGCTCTTGTGTTGCGCATACTGTTAAAGCCGATTGCCTGTTTGCTATATTCGACAATAGTGATGCATCTGCGTGTGCTGTTGTTGTTGGAACATCAATGGTCATCACCAGACCCAGGAAGTTCAGATATTTATTTTGGTTAGAAGAGGCATTTATTAAAAGTGAAAACATAGAGAATATCACTCATTATTAATGAAAATAGGAATTTAAGATACTTAATAATTTATTTAACACAAAATTAACGTACATGAGCTTATTTTTCTTAAAAGCAACAACAACAGATTTTTTTTCAAGTTTCACTAGTCATAGTTAACCATGTGTTAGAGAGAACATTTTTCATTAAAAAAAGTTCCACTTACACTGAATTGATTGGAACATATTTAAAGTAAGTATTTTGGAAGGACTCATACCAGTTACAAAAGAATATGAAAAATAATATCATTAAGGACTTTAAACTATTTGTTTCAAATCGTTGGTTTTAATCTTCTAATCCTCCATTTAAACAAAATGAATATTTTGAGGCCCAAAATACTCTCTCCAACCTAAATCAATAAACTTTGATAAAACAACAACCTCTATTATTTTTTTCAGAACATCATGGAAACGTTGATCAAGTAGTTTGAATAGTCTTGGCGAATGGGGAAAAGTCGCGCAGTAGTTTCTGGTCAAGTTAATTTTATGTTTTGCGTTTTTAGGAGAATCAGATTAGTGTTTCTCTTACTTCCGTATGAACACAATGAGGACAGTTTATTGTACAGCTGTCCGCTCTCATCCTTTCTCGCTAGCAATTGTTTGTTACATTTATGCAGTTGAGAAGTTACCCCCACCACAAATTTCCTAGAATTGTTTAGCGTAGATCGATATAAGGTAATTTGCCAGGACTATTGAAAACTACAGTACTTCCCTCATCCTCTCTATTTCCTGGTATTCCTATGCCCGAGTTAACCGTGCGTTCTTTCACGAATGAAAGTTCTGCTATTTAAAGCGCTCAAGTGAATGGATTGAGAACTTTTTGACTGCTTGAAAAGGGAATGTATATATAATATGGTTCTCAAAATATGTTTTTGTGTGGTGAACATGCCATTTAATTTTATAATTTTTTTCATGATGTATTGACGTTATTTATGTGCTTTTTAAAATGCTTAAATAATTACAGAAAAAATCCATAACGATTAAAAACAGCAACAATAGGTTTTAAACCTTAAAATATGCAACAAAACTCAAAAGAGACAAAATAAAAACGGGCCCTACTGACCCCAAATGTACGAAAACACTTCCATCTGATTCTTAAATGTATCCACCTAGGTGGAAAAGACATTTCTAACTTCTGGGCTCTGATCATCCAATATTTCTGCTAAGAGCAATAAAATAAGAAGTTACACATTGAAACAAAACGTGTTTATTATCCCCATATATTGAAAAACTGCATGGATAAAGAAGTAGAAAAGAAATTTATTGTGAAGTTTGGGTTTGGAAACAACCGGAAAAATCCTGAATATCTAGTGAAGAAACTGGAGGACATCCAAAATTGCTGGAGTAACAGTGCGGGATGCCTGATCTTACCGCCAGATTTCTTCCTATGGGACATACTAGAATGTAAAGTACATCGCAAAAAGTCGCGGACTCTCGTGCAATTGTAATGAAATATTTGGAGAGAAATTAAGTCTATGCCTATCGATGTGTTATCGAGCGAGTATCTTTCCTGACATAGACAGGTACTTTAAACGCCTGATCTGCGATAAAGATTTTCTTATGCCAAGGCATATGTGCAAAATGTCACTGAATGAAGCCCTTTGGTAAAAAAAAGTTATAGGGGTAAATGGGGGGGGTCGAGAGTGAGTGAAACACTACATAATTTGTATCATTTCTCCCCATTATGGATTGTACAAGTTATTTATTTATTTTAATTTATGGATGCTCTTTAACATCTCAGGTCATCAGCGTTCCATTGAATTCAGGGCGTGAAACGGCTGACAAAATTTCCTCAGAGGCCTCTTTTTTCAGGCTATAATTAAATAGAAAAAGATGTTTTCTTCAGAATTTCTTTTTACAGTTTTCTGCTTCACAGTGACATAAGCTTTGGTTAGAAGACTTAAAATTTCACGCAGTATATAACAATGATATGCTGCAACGTTAAACGATTTTTTTTTGAGTGGCCACAGGATCGTTATCTAAGAGCGGCTTCTTTTATGCTCGATAGCTAGGTAGAAAATGAATGTACATTCAAATACATACAACTCTCGAATGGGCCTTACAGCCGTACATGCTAATGTCGTCCTTATAATAATCAAAAGGATCATATACATACATACATACATACATACATACATACATACATACATACATACATACATACATACATACATACATACATACATACATACATACATACATACATACAAATTGCGTGGGCATCTCACATGCTTCCCGGCAAATGTTCAAACTTCTATTGGCATTCAAAAATTGCAGTGATAAATGCTCATTTCTTGAAACCTCCGTTTTCCTGCACTGTGCCAAAATATGTCTCCAGGCATCCCTTTCTCCGCACAATGGACACATTTTCCCCGAAAGCATTGACTGTTTTGTTTCCTTTGCAAGGTCCTAATCTGAACCATGCGAGACCACTTCTTTCTTCCCTGCCACAGATATTTAGATAATCCCCCCTCCCCCACACTGGATATATTTGAGCCTGCAGGTTAAGTGATACTTTTTCTGCGCATTGAGATAAAGTATTTTGTCTACCTATATCTGGCAAACGTCTGTTGACTATTTTGCAACTATTTCGTGTAATGTCTTCTTCCATTAACCAAATATATCGCAATCCAATTTGAAATATTGCAAGTATATGAGTAAACTGTATGTCTTCGTTAGTGCTGCTAGCTGCTGGCCAGGGGACGCAAGACACCTGTGCGGAACCATTCTTGTACCTGTGGTCAAACTGGTTTCTTACGCACTAGTTCCTATCAGACCAAAGAAAAAGTTGAAGCTACCATCCAAAAGTAATTTATGAAAGTTATTATTATTATTAATCATCATTAATATTATTACAAATTAACAGACAATCGACATGATATTGTACTCAAGAAACACCATATGAAGCTGGTCTCTTTGCGTTCCCCACATCTTTTTATTTCCTTTTATCTTTGCTTTATAAATATTTACGATCTCAATGCCCTTTCCAGAGAAAATAGACATTTTAATATTTTACTTAAGGCTTTTTTCCCCAGTAGAGCCATCTGTTTTATGTACAATAATTAAACGCCGAATTACTTCTTCTGTTTAACAGTGAAGGGGTATTTACTACATTTTTGTACGTAGAGTATAACTTTCAGGAAATATATAAGATTTACATTTTCTCAAGGATTTTAATGCAGTTTTGATATTTTCCATCTCTTGTCACAAGATTGAATATTTTCTATTGTCTGTTCAGCATCTTTTCGGAGGGAATTTACTAATGACTTTACATTTAGATGTACTCTTGAAACCACGCTGCTGAGCCTTCGATTCCAATCTTCAGAAACGTGCCATTTGTCTGAGCAGCTTTATATGTTTCTCGGAAGACTTTCCAATCATTGATCGATCAAGTAATCATAGAAACTTGCAGCATTTAAGTGTTTTTTTTTCTCCTGGAAGCATAACCAATAATCATTAATCATGTTTAAAGGAACTGCATCATTGTAGCATACATTCGAATATAAATATTTGCCACTAAGTCAAGTTCCTGTACTTTTTTCCAAAAGCATTGGTTAAAGTGATACTTATAGCAAAAAGATGATGGAAACAAACTCTTGATTGACTCAGTCATAGTCATTTCAAAGTCAACAATACTTGTCCAGAAAATAATAATTATTTATAGCTGAGAAAAATCTATATTTCGAGCTTCTTATTTGACAGAATTGCTGATAGTACACGTATGACATTGGTACCTGCCAAAGAACTTCCCAGGTCAGCTTGGATTGTAAAGACATGTTTAAAAAGCTTATTGGAACTCTTTAATGTTCCATAATAAAAAAGGAAGGAGCTGTTACTAAAACATTCCTTCCATTTGCAATACCAAACACTGATATCTTATCCTGAAGTCTGCGATGTCATCGTGCAGGAGGAAGTTTTCCCTATAGTTCATAGTTGTGTATTTTTACTGGGGAGTGTCGACGATGTCACCCCACGCAGGAGGTGCCCGATTTGGAGCGGCTTTTATATGCTGAAGTTGATATTGTTGTTTAACCGAAGGTTCCATTTCATACACCGGGTCATTCAGCAACCCGAAGTCACCTTTCATTATTGGTCACGGGAGGAGGAAGGTGCAGAGGGTTGGTTTAAATCACACGACCTTGCTTCATTTAAACGCATTGAAATGCTTAATCACACTACACTAGTTATCGGCCACCTGATTTGTTATCTCTATGACTTTGATGATGCGTGCTATATATGCTGCATCTGTGTGCCTCTCGTCTACTGCCCCTGGTAAAACGATGATGATCATCAGAGAACGAACGAAAGTTATGTATGACTGAATAATGTATATGTAAATGAACCGAATGTAATACTGAGAAGCGTCGTACTGCCTTATCTTCTTGGTCTGAAATGCGGCTGCGATCCGGTAAAAACTGTGTGGTAGAAAAAGTGCATTGGTAAATTTGTTTCTCCTTATATATGAAATTCAAACGTCACCACGTGGTTTCAAAGCGTTACATGGGGTTTACACGACTTCGCTGAGCCTTTGAAATATTTAAATATCATTGGTGAGCTCTTGGGCTCCCAAAAGCGTTTATTTTAAATTTATCATATTTCTGACACCTTGTTCGAGAGTTACTCATCATACGATGTAACGATTTCATCACCGACACCTGTTAACCCTTCTGCCTTTAACGAATTTTGAAGCATCTTCAGCAACTAAGATACAAAAGGATCTATTGTTCGGCAACATTCTTCCAGATTATACTCCCGCTTACGAGTCCCGCCTTAACGAGCTCGGCCACCCGTGGTGGTATAGGGGAGTGCATCAACCCACCGCATACCCCGGCCACTACCACGCTGCATTCTTGATCAGGGACCGTTACCTCTACATCAGGAAGCTATCCATTTATCAACAAGGGGCTCAGTGGACCTCGTTCTACACTTTCCTAACTTGGAAAATTCCCAACCAGGTACCGAGAATCGAACCCTGTACCTCTTAGCTAGCAGTCTGCGACACTCGCACGGAGATAGAATTTCGCGATATTTGCACGGAAGGTCGAAGTTCTAGGAAGCTTGTAATAGAGTCAAACGTCCAGGTAGCCATGAATATATTTTAGCAATACATGAAATGTCCCATGCTACTATAAGCTATATTTTATAGTTATTGCTATTTATATTATCAAAAGCATTTACTCTTGGGCACCCGTGGGCGTGAGGATCCGTCAAGTTGATAGGTGTTCAAATAGGTTAACATCTTATGCATGAGCTGAATCCAGGTGTTTGATCCGAAAGCGATGCAACGCCTTTTCACTGCTTTTCTGTGTTGGCATCGCAGTTACAAAATGTAACTGCGGTTAAATGTTTTTTTTTTTAACTCCTTCCGCATAGATTTTTGATAGTTTCATCTCTTTCCCTAGCTCGCTTTCCAGCATTAGCCATTTACTTTCGAACTTCATTTGCTGATCACACGTATGCACTTGCTCTCCCAAAGTGGCGCTGTTTTTGTTGAAACATTCCCTTCATAGTTATTGCTCTTGTAATTCATATAGCACCAATAAGTGAAGTTTTTCTTGTTTGCATTGTAGTAGTGGTGGTGGTGGTGGTGGTGGTGGTGGTGGTGGTGGTGGTGGTGGACTTTTTATTGTACGATTTCAGGATACACTCAAATAAATACAACCGTCACATGAGCCTTACGGCCGTACATGCTAATGTCGTCCTTATAGCAATCAAAAGTGCTATACTCATACATGGGTATATAATTACATATATATATATACATACACGCATACATATATACATACATACAAATCTACATGCATACATACATACAAATACTTCGATATATTTAAGTTTTCTATTAATAATTTAAATAGAAATATATAAACATGAATGAAGCCCTTACCCTTAAGCCCCCTTCCCCTTACTCATACCCCCTCTCCATTGCTGTATGTATATTGACAACCGTTGTAGATCAATAATGTCTTACACTTACTAGTTTCGACGAACACCATGAAATTCACATTGAACACATGGCGCAAAATTTAACTTCAGGTAATCTATCACAACTGACTGAACTACTAACATTAACTAACAAGGCTAACTGCTACATCAAGGGGACGATTTCTCCCTTGGCCCCTTCCTACTTGACGCTCAACCCTTCAGCTGCGCTCAAAAGTGGTTTTGCTAAATCGCCTAATTAGCGGTTTCCTAGAACTTCGACCTTCAGTGCAAATATCACGAAATTCTATCTCCGTGCAAGTGTCACAGACTGCTAGCTAAGAGGTACAGGGTTCGATTCTCGGTACCTGGTTGGGAATTTTATAAGTTAGGAAGGTGTAGAACGAGGTCTACTGAGCCCCTTGATGATAAATGGATAGCTTCCTGATGTAGAGGTAACGGTCCCTGATCAAGAATGTAGCGTGGTAGTGGCCGGGGGATTGATACACTCCTCTATACCACCACGGGTGGCCGAGGTCGTTAAGGCGCGGACTCGTAAGCGGGAGAATAATCTGGAAGAATGTATTAAATATTATAATATATCAGTCAGTGTCAAAATAAGGGTTATTATTTAAAAAATATTCTCTAAATCTCCTAAGCAAGCGATTTATAGTGTTCTATTAGGTGAATTGTCATAGGGTTACGTCTTCACGATGCCACTAACGTAATAAAGGAATCAGGGTTCTTGAAATCTTGTTCATGAGAGTCGCAGGGTATGCCATACGACGTGAGAAGTGTTGGTCACTTTTCAACTATACTGAAACTGCACTGAAACAGCGTTGCAATTTTGCTCTTATATAGTTCCTACAAAGGAAATAAATAATGATCCAGAAATGAACAGAGATATTTTAAAGGTACCACTAAGGAAGCAAGGTATATAAATGTTTCCAAGAAGAAGAATTGTGGCTACTCGGATTTTGGTATTCCAGTAGGAGGAAACAACACCCAGTAACATCTACCGTTTCTTTGTATAAATAATCTAAAGATAATATTCACATACATGATGAACAATGCCGAGCGACTCTCACCAATAAAATGTCACGAACCTTGATTGCTATTCATAATGATTCAGAGGAGGGCATTCCATAACAGTTACACGGTTTCTAATTCGTTGATCCCAAATCAAATCTACACTGAAAAATGAAACATGGATTTATGTATACGTGTTGTATATTTTATTGTCAATTTATCAATAAAAACTCACCCAATTCCGAGCTCTACATGCAGGAAGGCCAAGGTTTACCGCACGACCGCTGCGTCCTCTGTCTTCGTCCTACGGCATCATGAACTGAGTGCAGTTATGTAGGGGTACATTTTTTTAATGGTGTTTAACGCCCGTTTTTGCTACTGAGGCACCACAGGTGATGGACACTGATGATACGTGAGATGAAATATATATTGGGAAAGGATTTTTTAAGGAAGGAAATATTCAAGGCCTAAGTTTGGGGTACCTTCCCGGCATGTGCAATTTATGAGGACTGAGGAAAACCTGGAAGAAACTTCAGTCAGGGAGGACCGTCCTGGCGGGAAACCCAGAAACAATAGACAATGGCCGTGGAAGCTTCCGCCCTCAAATAATACTTTTAATTTATCATGTCATTCCCTGGAAGACCATTGCATAGCATCTATGAACGATTTTATTTTTTTTCAATAAAAATTGAACGCAAAAACTGTGCACCTTCACGAAAAAGCATACATAATTGATTACGAACATTTCCCGGAATCAAAACAATTAACGTACCAACTCAGATTCATTAGACAGAGATACTTGAAAAACGTCATTTGACTTATGCTAGATCAAATTCCAGCATGACTTCTTTTAAAGATAAGGGGGATATTAGAGTGAGTCAAATTCCATTTGTGTAATGGATTCTGTTCATAAACGCATGCTTCTGCATATAAACCACCTAGTCGAAAGTTTATTTTAGATAAACTCTTGGATGAAGTCTACAGGGAAATGACAAGAGGATCAATCCAGATCGTATCACAGTCAATTCTGATTGACTGGGTGAAAATGAAGCTAGCAGCCCAGAAAAGTCGTGACTCTACTACACAATGCAAATGTATGGCAAGTTTGAGAGCGTCTTTCTAGAAGTGTGCGATATATCTGTGACTGCTGTGTGAAATCGTGCGAAAGCAAAAAAATTGTACGAGTATATTGCAAAACGTTGGACAACTCAAGAAACACTCTTCACGATTTATGATATTCTTCATGCAGATCACATAAGGACTTTTTTTTGCAAAACGGTTTAATATCCAAGGGAATTTTATTATGCGTAAATAGTTTGTTAAAAGTGTTTAATCATCTAAGCTGGGACAGAAATAAAACATAAAATATAAAATAAGAAGCAAATAAGTCAAACACTGCAGACCAAGAATAGTGGATCAAGTGGGTCAGTTGAAAGGTGTATACTACCTTTCGGAAGTTTTGATCTATACTAATTAGTCTTATTGTTTTTCTGGTCTAAACTTTACTACATAAAACATTGATGCAAAGTAGACCTCAAAAAGTAATAATCGTACATATACTACGAGGATAGGTCCATAAGTTTCCGCTCTAGCCGATAAGGATTATTGGCTTTACAAAACACTTATTTGGTGTCATACCTAATGTATTAAGTAAATAATTGTAGTAGTCACAAAAGAAGGACTTACTGAAAATGAAATTAAAGAACAATTGAAAGGTGTTAATGAGGAAGCATCCCCCTCATATTTTACCGTAAAAGAATCGGCCAAACTTTTGCGAATGGGTCGAGAAATCATTGAAGATAAAGAGCGTGCAAGTCGGCCCTTGGAGGTGTTCACTCCTGAAAATATCGCTCTTGTGGAAGGACAACTTATGGAAGATCGGCGGTTCAAAGTTACAGAAAAAAGCAGCAAGGTTGGGCTTTTCTAAAATAACAGTCCTTAGAATTATTCACGAACACTTAAACATGAACAATGAATGAATGAATGGTGTTTAACGCCCGGTTTTGCTACAGAGGCACCACAGGCGATGGACAGTGATGATACATAAGATGAAATGATATATTGGGAAAGGATTTATTTTTAAGGAAGGAATCGTTCCAGGCCTAAATTTAAGGTACCTCCCCGGCATTTGCCATTTATGAAAACCTGGAAAAAACCTCAGTCAGGGAGGACGGCCCTAGCGGTATTCGAACCCAGACCTCCCGCGACTTAACGACCTCGGCCCCCCGTGGCGGTAAACATGAATAAGATTAGTGCAAGATAGACTTCTTTCCTCAGTTCAAAAGCAGTGATGAGTTATCTATTATCTGACATTTTTGGAGCTCTGCCGTGGAAAAGAGAGAAGTTAGGAGATGAAACGATGGTCCTTTACTACGATCCCTTGCCCAAAAGAGATTCAATAGAGTGGCGTAAACCTGGCGAAGCACCGCCTCTAAAGGCCAAGGTCACTCAGTCAACCAAGAAGATCATGACCACAATCTTTTGGAACTGTGAAGGCATACACTTCATTGACTTCAAGGAGAGGAACACCACAGTAAATGGGGAGTACTATGCTGCCCTACTGCACAGACTACGTGCTTCCATCAAAGAGAAAACGGAGGAAAGCTGAGGGGTGGTGTGCGCCTTCTTCACGACAACGCGCCTATGTACACAGCTCTTGATGCAAAGGAAGCTGTGAAGAAATGTGGCTTCAAGGAGATTGACCATCCACTCTACAGCCCAGATCTAGCTCCTTGTGACTATTTCCTTTTATCAGAATTCAAGAAAGACCTTCGAGGAAGGAAGTTTAAGTTTGAGGAAGAAGTGATGGATGCTGTTTATGCCCATTTTGCAGACAAGAGGTTTGACAATTTTGGGGGGCAGGGATTGAAATGTTCATTCAAGGATGTGAGAAGTGTATTGCAATAAAGGTTAACTATATAGAAAAGTGAAATATAGTTTTTGCTTTTATCATACCTGGGAAATGGTTAGGCCGGAAACTTATGGTCTACCCTCATATATAATTGCGAGCCTTGTAGGCAAAGGCGTGATATTCCTTAAATCTTTTATAATAATTCAGCAAGATAATTGTTGCGAGAACTCCACGTGAGCAAATTCAGTACTTAAGAATTTTTATTTTTCCTAAATGTTATACATGGAAAGAAAGAAAGCTATATGGAAAGTCTTAAGAGGGGGAGATATGCCAGTAGAGTGAAACATTCACAAACCAGATGATGTAAGAAGCAGTCATCTTGGTTCGATCATGAGAATAATAAAGCTGAAGAAATAAAACATGGATGACATACATAACCAGAATTGGATCAGTTGCAGAAGACGGGTATTTTATAAAGTTAAAATGATAATGGAGGGGATAATTTTGTGGAAAAGGGATTTTTTTTGATTGACTATTAGATTGGATTAATGGATTGAATTAATAATTGGAATCTCAGGATAATTTTCTTCATCTCCTCAACGATGATAGTTTCCACTGACCTGTATTTTTGCCACGGCTGTTGAGACTTTGCTGCTGGATACTTTTGTCGTCTTGTGACTATAAGGGAAGAAGTCTTGGAGACTAATAAAATTTCTCGTTATAAGAGATGAAACACAATTCATTGTTCATAGTATATTGCACCCAAAATGTGCTACCGTTATTTCCTGGAGAATATGTGCTACTTTCGCACTAACTATGACGATCTCACTGACATTAACCATTCTTAAACTCTGATCTTGAACTGCACTAAACTCAACTAAATCTGAGACGCAACTGCCTACTCCTAAATAATAATTTTCCACTAACGATACTGCTCTATTGAACTGAATTAAACTGATAATTGGACTGCTAGTGCCTAGTCTTTCACACTGATAATGCCCCAACTGAATACTCTTCCAACTAAATCATATTATCTCTAACTGAACTGAGAGAATTTGGATCGACTGCCCCTGGGCCGCAAAATTGCAATACTAAATAAACATGGCAGTCTGCCGGTCTCACGAAGCTATCCTTCTTGTTTCAAATATGTTTTTAGAAAAATCTAGAATGTTTTCTTTCACCTTCGCGTTTCTATTGGATAATCTGTGCCCCTCCGATTTTTATGCTACATAATTGATCAGATGGCTTACGTGACTTATTTCACGTAACCCACTTCCTATTACATGAGGATTTCCCTTCTAGAGGTTATCAGCCTGTCTCTTCACCCCATATTCGTCACATTCTTTTTTGGATATTCCTTGCCTAACTAAATAACAACAAAGCTTTCATTGAATATTACAAAGAAACCTCTTTTCTACTGACCCTGCTATAGAATTCTCTCACTAAAATATTGGTTATGCTTGGGTCATCTTTTTCAAAATATTGTTACAATAGGTAATAGAAAATATCTGGTCTGATTTTTATGGCTGGGGAAGCGTTCTACACTCTGGCAAGAAAATGACAATACAGACAATAATCCAACACTTGCACAGGAAAAAAGAAGTGAAACTACACTCATGCTTAAAATAAATAAATCACATAAAATTACTTACTATAATCACTCTAATTAAATACTCTGTTCGACCTTTAAAATCTTACATGATCTGAGTTTAAACCGGTGTGAGCCAGGCTGGTTTCTATCTTTAATCAATTATAGAATTTTAAGGTAAAATGACCGAAGCATAATAGGTGATAAATTGTAAATTTGTTTATGAGTTATTATTGGACCGATAATATGATTATCAATTGTAAAATTATCTTATTAGATCATCAATGAAAACAATATAGGAGAATATAATAAGGACTAAAAAGGCAATAAATTAAAATCTCCTCAAAATACATAATAAAATATACGAAAAGTATAACATACAGTTAGCCCTGTCAGCCGTTTGAGAAAGAAGAAGAAACATAAGCTAGAGAAGTAAAGCATTAAATAAATAAATACAAAATAAGAGAAAAGTATGGTTCAAAGTACATTTTGGATCTCTTTAATTTCTGTAGTGAATGGAAAGGAGTATAAAATGCTCAGCAACTTTCAATCTCAAGACCGTAAATTAGGGGCAGTACCCCTAATGTACACTTTCGTCACATTGAAGATAACAGAAAGTAAACAGAACATTGCGTATGCATTATAAAGGTAGGTAGGTACATACATCACGAAGAACCACACATTGAGCATAAAGGAGCAGGGAAAATATGGTTAAAAAAAAAAAAAAAAAGATACATGTAACTAAACGGACAGGCATAATGTATTTGGAGAGGGGTAATTATACTGGAATAGCAATGTAAAATTCAGACCACACTGCAGGCATGTTAGCAATTACGTGGACTGTGCTTTTCCCCACTGCAGTAATGACCATGAGACCAAGAGCGTATATTATTCATCTCCCCAGGCAGATACGCCGAGAGACAGACGGACCATCGCGTCTCCTCTGCTCGTGAAGACGGCTACTGTTTAATGTACCAGAATCTCAGAGCCACTTGCAGTCACCACAAGGACGAAGCTACAACACAAAATTGTCAAAAATCTTTTAAACAGACACGCTATTACAACTTTCATTAAGGCACGTTTAAATTTAAAAGAAAAGGTTGCCCCATAGAGGGTTAAATATTTGTCCCAAATGCGTTGTTCTCTTTATCTTATTCTTTGTTATTTTTGTGGTTTCAAGTTCATCATTCTCTCTCTCTTTGTGTTCATGAAGGCGTTATTAAAACGATTAAATGTCTTTAAGGCATCTCTTTACCTCTCTAACTTCTCTAAAGATGAAGTGTAAAAACCAAGGATTACCAAGGAAAAAAAAAAAAATAAATAAAGGATAGACGAATCAATTATTCGTTTATAAATTAGAATGAAGTATTAAACAACGCACTATACATCTGTAAATTTTTAAAACGCGCTTTTAATTATTATTATTATTATTATTATTATTATTATTATTATTATTATTATTGTTGTTGTTGTTGTTGTAAATACGAGCAATAAATATATCACCGAAACCTTGATACGTAGAAAGAATTTTAGAGACATCTAATTCCTCTGTCATTTCCATTTAAGAATATAAAAGAAAATATAAAAGAACTGATTTGATATCAGTATGAGATGAAGCAGAAATACAAGAGATGAAATATTAATTCCTTTATTATTTAAAGGTATTAACATATTTTTTAAATAAATTGCTATGAAAACGGGTTCAAACACTTATTATCATTTAATAAATGAAACAGAATATAACTAAAGAAGACACAATTTAAGTATTTTATCGGGCATTGAAAACTCAACTATAATTAATAAACTTTATATAACTTACTGTTTATTCTTATACCCCTTTTATGGAATATTTTAATCGTTTTAAACTCACTGCAAGTTTATTTCATCACTTAATTTTTATTTGTTTATATTTATCTTTCTCAAAACTTCAAACTCTTTGTGGCACGTCAGTTGAAGATTGGCACCCCGGAGTTAGGCCCCATTCACAATGAAAAGTGAACATAACGTAAACTTAAACATAAAGCTAAATGCTATGTATTGTAATGGAACCATTCACAACGAATTACGTAAACATAAAAATAAACGTACAATTAGACGTAAACTTAGAAACTTGCAAGGTCCAAGGTTTTGCGTCTACGTCTAACTTAAACTTAAGAAATCAGCAAATCAAAACACAACTTTTCTGTTTGTAGAGCTCTATGGTAGAAATTATCCTTACACGGAGCAGGGAAATCAAGTGCAATTATTGCTGATTGCCGCTGCAAACCCCGAGCGACGGCGGAGAGAGCCGAAGGTAGTGACTCCCACATATAGCTAGATAACAAGACTTTCAAGCGAATAGTACCACGCACAGAATGCGCTATAAATTGATGTTTATTTCTGCTGCGATCAAAGGAGATTTTCCACCATTACAGTGATTTACCCGCCCCTATCAATTTATATTTATGAAAAACTACAGGGACCACCGGTTTCTAAAATTTATTCGAGGTTAGCGTTAGGTTCATGTTAATTATTAATTAATTGGGAATTCCTATAAGAGCAGATTTTAAACCATTACAACATTTTACCCATCTAACAATCAATTTATATTTAAAAGTTACGGAGGACAACACACAGGTTACATTATGTTTAACAAAAATATAATACTGCGACATTTACACTGCGGCCACGCACAGTAGTTCGGCTCTCTTCGCTGTCGCTCGGAACTTGCAGCAGCTAGCAGCTGGAGTTGCATTTGATTTCCGTGTTTCGTTTCAAGGGCAAGTTATGGTAGAGATAGGTGAAGATCGGTGACTCTGTACACACAATGGCGTCAATGGACAAAAGATTAATTGCATTATAAGAAAACTATCCTTGCTCATATTACTCCAAGAAAATTAGTTACTGCACTTTGCGTGCATAAACGCTACCGCCTTCTGCTCAGAAGCAGCCATTTTCAATCAGCTGATAGTTGATCTTCGCTTGTTCTTATTTTTGATTGGTTAATACGTACGTTTGCTTCTTTCATTGCGAATGCCTACACACTACTAAGTTAACGTGTTATGTGTTAGTTTATTATGTTTACGTTTAATTTTCATTGTGAATGGGGCCATATGGATGACTGATATAATATTAAAAGTCTTTTCGAGGCACGCCAAGATATTAGGATGAGAAAAGAGATGTATTGGGCCGTCGAGTTGGGTACCCAATTGACGCTGGTAGTCTAGCGGTAAGAGGTGATTGAAAAATGAACGAAACTCATTGTGTGCATGATTGTAGTTGCCTTGGTGTGTATGTTTGAAAGACCTGCATTGTATAATCAGGCGCCATCCTGATCACAAAAATCGATTTTTTATTAGCATATTGTGGAATGAAATTTCAATTGAGATCAGTTTGGGCAGAAAACTCTGTGTTTATTTTATATTCAAGCAATTAGTGCTATCCACCATTAGTTGGCTGTGTTCTTTAAAACAACTGGGAAAAAATTATAGAGTCATCCTAATTGTAACAATGAGTAAAGGAAAGGAAGATATGACATTCCATTCAATTCAAGTCCTTTTAATAAGAGTGATTGGAAGAATATTTTTAGAGGTCGTGATTAATGCATACAAACGTCATGTGTTGGTAAGAATTCCAAAATTGAAGTTAGATAGGAAAATTTAGAGATCACATCCGGAACTTGAATAAAAATGTTTCTGCAGTTGCGACTGGGCAGGAAACAATAGTTGAAATGGTAGACCCGAACATTACCATGGTAAGCCAAAAAACTGTTTCGGATCCAGACAGAAACTTCGAATTTTTCGTATTGTTGAAAAAAAAAAGTGTTTGGACTTATTGAGTGCAAGAAAGTGTTTAATATTTCACATAATTTAATATTTTACTTGTTCATAGCTTTACATTATATTTTAATCTTTCTTACTTTCTTTCCTTCCATCTTTCTTTCTTCCTTTTTTCTCCCTACCTTTCATTCTTTCGTTCTTCATTTTTCTCCCTTCCTTTCATTCTTTCGTTCGTCATTTTTCTTTCTTCTTTAGTTCCTTATTTTTTTCTTCCTTCCTTCCTTTTCTTTCCTTCTTTCTTTCTTTCTTTCTTTCTTTCTTTCTTTCTTCCTTCCTTCCTTTCTTCCTTCCTTTCTTCCTTCCTTCCTACTTTCTTTCCTTCCTTCCTTTTTTCTTTCTTTCTTTCTTTCTTTCTTTCTTTCTTTCTTTCTTTCTTTATTCTTTCTTTTAAGCATTATAATGTAGAAATTTTATCTTTTTGTTAATATTCTTATTTTTTTTTTAATAAAGCCGCTTTTCACTGCAGCTTCCACTTTATGTCCTGTCCTTTTATGCTACAGGTGCATTTTGTTTTTACGTCGCTAACTTGACCTTTTAGAAGTTCACTCCGCTCTTGCTTAAATACTTAAGATATATTTGCTAATATAATAAATCCGATTTTTGTAAAAATAGTAGGCATTAACTTATTGGTTGTTGCCAAAGGTCCTGCCGTAGGACTTTTATTGCATGCATTTTATTTTATGCTATAAATGCTACCGCTATTTTACTGATAATGAAAGTCAACAATATTAGCATCAATTATATATTTTTCTGTAAGTTTTTTTTGCATGTAATCTGTGATAAAATTGATAAAATAGTTGGTACTCGTTGCTCGAACCCATTGAAACTTCCACTGAGGAGGGATGGAAGATGCAAGGAAGTAACTAATCATCTGAGAGATAAGCGAGCAGTAAACAATCGCCAACATTTCCACACCAGGTTTGCTTGTAGGCTCTCTGTGCAAGTCAAACGAAGAAAACAACCTTGCGCATTTCTTATTTTACGATCTTCGATTCCACCGATATTCAGGTACTATCATGCAAATTGTGGGTAAAGGGAATACAGGGGAAAATTATTTGAGTTCTACGAGCAATATATTGAAAGGTGGGACTCTGTTTTAAGAACATGGATAGAGTAACGGAGAGTTACGTATGCGGGAGGGAAACGAGGCAAGGATGGATTTTATCACACTGTTTAATCTCTTTATAGCTGACATTATTGATATGATGCTCCTGGAGAAACATGGAAGCACAAGATAGGGGGGTATGCAGGTACCAGCCCTTTTGTACGCAGATGATATGGTACGACGATTAACGGCCTACAAAAGGACTAGACAAACAGGGACTAACTGCGAAGAGTGGTTACTCACCGTTAACGGAAGGCTTTCGTATAATTTGGTAGTACTTTAACATCTACCTGGGGCAGAAATTTGCGAATTGGACCCAACTGTGGACTTAGATTTAATGAGAACATATTTTCTGAAATGAACTTTGGGACTAGGGAGCGGCACAGCAAATAGTGGAATTAAGAGATTCAGGGCCTACATCAAGATCATAGAATGTAAAATCAGAGTAATGAAGTACTGGCTGCGAATTATGCATGGGAACTAAATTTTATTTAGAATACTTACCATGAATAGCTGGCTGAGGTTGGGAGGTAACATGGCATTTGCATCCAAATTAAGAAAATGACTGGAAACAATAGGAATGGGCTCCATTTTGATAGCAGCCCAGGAGAATAGAAAGAGCGTATGGAGGAAGGTTAAGAACCGCTTAAGGGACGTAGATAGCTATCAGGCATTCACGCAATGCAAAGACACGAATTAGCTGGAAAAACAATCGGGACTAAAATCGGTATTGGTGATTCAGCAGTACAAAAAAAAAAAAAAAAAAAAAAAGGAACTAAATGCATTAGACAGGTGCCTGCGTGGTTAAGACTATGGACATGCCGGATGAATATAAGCACGGAATTTGCCCCATCTGTGAGAAGAGGGAGTCATGGTCACATTCTGACTGAATGTAAAGGCACAGAGGGATATTGTCATGCTGGACTCTGCTGCAGTCAAGGAAAGAGAGGAGATATTAGGTAAATTTCTGATGAAAGTGAGAGAATTTAGGTCTGAAAATTTTGATAACCGGGTAGGGGGTTGGGGGAAAGAAAATTGGTTGATTCATCTATATAAAATCATAATGAATTTAATGGCTAATTGTGAAATATCTAATTTAATATTTTGTACCAAAACAAACAGACCTAGTGTATTATTAAATCATGTACATTCCGTTTTATTGGTTCCACTGTAATAAATACACTCGTACAACAGCTTGTAGGCTTATTGAGTCCACTAGGCTTCAACATGTTCGTGCCCTAAGGGCAGTTCCGAAGAGTTCCGAAAAGATTTTTTCCCGCTCAAGCAAACTTCAGGCAGCATATCCGAGGACGAACATTGCAGTAGGTGACTGTCCTTGAACGGGGCTAAACCTTCGGAGTCAACTTATGAGATTGTAGAGAAAGAGCAGTAGTACTGCTAGAAAATAACACAAAATGCTGCGTAAATGATCCATTCTTTCACATGAAGGCCGTTTTACATTCGTACAGTTTTGTGTTCCAAGATATGGACAGCAGCGGCTAGCTATTGAAACGGTTTTTGATATGGTGTTGTTTGTTGTTGATGATGAATGTACCCGAGGATCCCACTTCATACCCCGGGTCGTTCAGGGGCCCGAAGTCGTCTTTTGTGCCTTAGTGGCCACCGGAGGAGGGAGAGAGAAGGAGGAGGTTCAAATCACACAATTTGCTTCATTGGCCGCCTAGTGGTGTCCGTTGTCTCTTTGACATTAACGCCGCGAGCTACATACGCTGCAGGGAATTGCATCTACCGCCCTACAACTGCAGTGTGTGTCTCTCGACTTTCCCTTTCCTACTGCGTCCTGGTAATTACTTTATTGTACTGACCGGAGATGCCTTCTTGTGACTGCCCTCTACTGTCTGGAACTGCGATCTGGTGAAGCGCGTACTGTCTGTGGTAACGCGATGTTGGTAATGAAAATCGTCCTCTTGCAAATTTGTTTCCTCTTATATATTAAATTCAAAAGTGTCCCGCCGTGGTAACAAGAGCTCACGGGGGTCACAGCATAGCGCCGACGGAGTCTGAGCCTTCAAAATATTTAAATATTGTTGGTGAGCTCTTGTGTTCCCAAACGCGCTCACTTTCAATCCATCAACTCTTTGACTCCTCATTGGTCATTCGATGTAATGGCATCATCGCCAGCACCTGTTTCCCCTTCTAACTTTAACGAATTTCAGAGCATCTCCTGCAATTAAGATACAAAGGACCTATTGTTCGAACGCCTGCATGCGCTTCGCTTTGTCACAATAGAGAGAGACCCATTACTCTAGCCATTACTAGTAAAAGAGGGCACAAAAGATTACAAAAGACAACCTTTTCCCTACTGTCAAAGAGTTATACGTCCAGGTAGCCTTAATACATGAACCTCGTTACTATAGGCTACATAATAATTATTACTATTTAAATCCTCTAAATGCATTCACTGTTGGGCATGTGTGAGTGTGAGGACCTGCCACACTATCTAGTTAAAGAGTAATTTTTCTGTTGGATATGAAGCTGGGAGACCTCACACAGAAACAAGCCCCGCGTCCTCGGCTATGGTTTTGGAACTTTTTGTACACTTACCGCAGAAATCTACAAAGTAATGTGACGTGAGACTGGAATCTAGCTCCGTTGGACTTCTACCTATGGGGAACTCTTAAGGATGTTGTATACCGTAGAAAACCAGCTACACTGGCAGCACTTCGGAAGAAATTGAAACAGCATGTGCTGCAATCGTTGAGGACACTTTTGCAAACGTTGCTCAATCAGTAGTTCAACGTACTCAGAATTGTTTTGACGCAGATGGTGGACATTTTGAGCAACTGTTATAACTGTAAACATCTAAGATGATTAGTAATCAGCATTTTCTATTTATGTGAATTCAGTTTTGTTATATTAACAGATTTTTCTTTGCTTGAAGTGTGTATACTTCTTTGACACCCTCTATTTTCTTTTGCAGCTAATGACACATGAACATTTTATTGCGGATGCATTCTTCGGTTCAGCTATCACATGAGATTATGTCTAAGAGGTGGAAACCAGCTTCATCCAAGGGGAAAAAATAATAAAAAAATGAATTGATGACCTACTCCTTTCCGTTTAGTGAATCTCCTTACTTGCGATTGCCAAATTATAATCATTTTTATTTCAATATGTTTTTGCTCCCTAGTAAATAATAAACTAATAGCTATAGTTGCTAGCAATGGTGAAGGAAACATTTCAAATAGAACGTTTCTTCGTGATTATTCTTAAAGTGTATATTTTTCGTTGCTATGCACTCGCAAGGTTAGGTACCATCTGGAATCATAACACTCTATTACACACATTAAAGCATTTCCGAACGTCAAGAAATCTTTACACTCTGTTGTCTAAACAATGGGAAATTATGCACTATTTGAATTGTTGTAATCTCAGTAAAGACTACTCCAAGAGTGTCACATATCGATCTAGAAAAGCAAATTTATAGGTATACCTTAGACATATGGCAAGTTAAACGATATACATTAAATATCTTTCGTAGAAAAAATGGAGAGTTAAGCCTTTATGAATTTCAGATGTTGTGACAGATCCTCACACCCACGCATGCCCAAGAGTAAATGCTTTTAGGTAATGTAAATAGTAATGATTATGTAATAGAGATTGTAGTAGCAAATTGGAACATTTCATGTATTGAAAAAATGTACTCAAGGCCACCTGGACGTTTGACTCTATGACAATAGGGAAAAGGTTGCCTTTTATCATCTTTTATGTTTTTTCTGCTGGTGATGGTTAGAGGGATGGATATCTCTACTATAACAAACTAAGTGCATGAGATAGCCAAACAATAGATCCCTTTGTATCTTAGTTGCTGAAGATGTATCAAAATTCGTTGTAGGTAGAAGGGGGAACAGGTGTCGGCGACGAAATCGTTACACGGTATGATGAGGAACTTTCCAATAAAGTGCCAGAAAGGCGATAGATTTAAAATAAGGCGTTTGGGAGCCCAAGGGATCACCAATAAATTTTAAATATTTCAAAGGTTCAGGGAAGCCGTGGGCGCCATTCTGTGTACCCCCATGGGTTTTTGTAACCACGTGGCGACGTTTGGATTTCCAATATAAGGAGAAACAAATCTAGCAAAGCACGTTTTTCTGCCAGACAGTTTTTACCTGATGGCAGCGCAGTTCAGATCATGAAGTTAAGGGCTCAGTATTACATTCGGCTCACTCACATATATGTTCTTCAGTCATACATACGTTTCGCTAGTTCTCTGATGATCAACATCACTTAACCAGAGGCAGTAGACGAGAGGCACACAGATGCAGCATATTTAGCACGCGTAATCAAAGTCATAGAGATAACGAACCAGGTGGCCGATAACTAGTGTAGTGTGATTAAACATTTCAATACCTTTAAATGAATCGCGTGATTTAAACCTCCCCTCTCCATCTCCCTCCTCTCATGATCAATAAAACACGAAATGCAATTTCGGGCCCCTGAACGACCCGGGGTATGAAGGAGGACCCTCAGTCCAACAAAAACGTCAACATCTGCATTAAAAACCGCTTAAAATCTAACACATCCAACGTGTGGCAACATCCCCAGTATAAAACCCGCTTCATTATTAATTTCTTAATTAAGAAGTATCTCACAGAATACAACTGACAGCTACAGTTATATAAGTTTATAAACTGTTCACGTAGGAATTATAAGCACTTTATACCCACAATGAAACATTATGTAGAAACCCATATTGTATTCTCCTTAGTAAGCTACTTATTTACATAAATGGGGGGGGGGGGGCTCAGCACCAATGAAAAACCTTTAAAAATACTTAGCTGCAAGCTATAGTACCTCGATTTGGCTGTCTCTTTCTCATAAAAGCAGATACAGCGGTGTAACAGACATTGATTTCAGATATTACGTTTCACTGCGTTTCGCAATGCAGAACACAAAACACAATAGTAGCATCACCTTACAAGATGGTCGTACTGAACACGTCCTTACATTGTGAGAATTAGGTGTACTGCACTACTACCATGAAAATTCCAGTCATTCATATTTTTGGAATATATTACCATTATTATTGTTATAACTATTATTAAAAACTCTTATGCCTTTATATAGGGTGAAAGAAAACCTTATGGCTTTCTACTTATCAGAAAATTTGAGCATTTTTGTTTAAATACAATTTGCCATAGAGCTGTTTGCTGCCCAAATAATAACTGTTTTATTTTGCACAATCTTGTAACGCAGGAATTTACTCGAATGACCGATGTTTTACTTATACACATGCCTTTGTTTCCTTGGATTGCACAATTGCCATAAGGAAAGCACTTGTTAAGGTAGCTAGCTGGTTCTCTCGGTAGAAAAAGCAATTATATAGTCTAAATATTAGAAAATTTTTAACGTAAACAATAAAGCTAGAAATAAAATTATTTAATGCAACAAATAAAATTTTGTACTTACAAACAAAAATATAAAATATCAACTGAAAGTTTGCAAACACCTTGCTTTACACAAACAATACTGTGCTAATTAAGGCATAACAAATTTCACAAAACGTTATTAGACTTCAAATAAATGCTCAAAATGTGCACCCTTCGCCAACACACACGCTGCAAATCGTTTTCTCCAGTTTTGTTAAATTCTGTTAAGCACATGCCTGAAGAAATCTTTATTGCAAAGTTTCAGCATTGGATTGCAGCAGTAATTATTAAATGAAGTAGGAGGTGGGATTGATTAATTGATTAGGTGTTGATGTGGTAGTAGAGGGAAGTGATGATGATTAGAGGTTGGTTATTACTCGGGTTAATTGGTTGAATCTGATGTAGTTCTCTTCACCTCTCGATGCTATTGTCTTGTCATATCTCCTGACCTGGGCTATATCTCAGGATGTTTGCTGACTTTTGTGTCAGAGGGAAAGAAGCAAAGAAATCAAGCAATAGCAATCGAAACGAGTGGTAGTTAGATTAACACCATTTATTGATACTTTGATATATACTGCTTCTGGATCGGTCTCGTTAAAAAGTTTCTGGTCGTCACTAATGCCACTATTGCACTGTCTGATTCACGACCTATGACGAATCCAGTACTAAGAAGTGACTAATGATTGACTGAGACTGTTCTACTTATCAGTCCTCCCCGGGCTCATAAAACTAATTTGTATTAATTATTCCGTTCTCCGGTCAGGACGCTAAACACATTCTTATAAGAGAACTTTTTGAATACAATTGGACTCTCTCCCCTTACTGATGGTTTCCTATTGGCTATTGTTTATACAAACACGCTGCCCGTATTTCTCATTGGCAGTGATCTGAAAGAGTGGATTCTGATTGGCTTCGGACTTGGTTCTTAATAGTTCTGTTTATATGTTATTCCAGTTAAATGACCTTTTAAAGAAACTGCATCGGGACTTATATTATTACGTCCTATTGCGTAACCCATCTTAGACTTTCTACAAAAAGACACTCACTGCACCTTTCTAACTAAAGAAATCCGACCATCGCTTTGTTCCTATTACAACTATTTCGAAACCCTAGCGGACTGAACTTTGTCATAAAACATAATAAAGTAAATCCTTATAGTTCCTATGGTCCTAAGCGAATGCGATGAGGTTTATTTATCATGAGTTCATGTAACAGTTATCCTTTTAAATATACAGAAAATAAATTTTTGACATACATACTTACTCTATCCTACATTAATATATTCTACTTGTTAACATTAACTCCACTTGCTTTTTAAAAAATTGGACTAGTTTCGAGAGAGGTCCCTCCCATCATCGGCTGCTGTTGACTGAGTGCAGCCGATGATGGAAGGGACCTCTCTGGAAACTAGTCCAATTTTTTAAAAAGTAAGTGGAGTTAGTTTTAACAAATTGAATACATTAATGTAGGATATATTACCACTCCATTGTCTACAGCTTCTTAATTATACATATTTACACTTGATCACTGGCAGTTACACAAACAATAAAAACTATTTACAAATATAACAGATATAATATCTTATAATTACATTGTTAATCAACGGGTCAGGGATCGAAGTCAGCTAAAACTGATTCAAGATACTTCTGTGGCGCATATCCTAGTTTTCAATTCATCCGAGAGGAAGAAATTTAGGAGTTTTGTCCAATGATTTTGGTGCCCATCTTAATGTTCCATTTCCACGATTCATTGTCCGGAATAGGCTTCACGTAAATGTTCACGCCATCATGCAAAATCCACAATCCACATTATCCTTCTCCTTGCGAAAGGAATACCCTCAGGCAGAACTGCGGGATGGGGTTCTTGAAGAAACCAAACATTAGCCCCTCCTATCAAATGCTGCGGAAGAATCTATGGACCGATTAATATATCTTGTGATTCCTGCCCAAACATTTAATGAAAATCTATGCCTTCTCATATTATACCCACGTTTGTGTATGGAAATTAGAAATTCCATTTCTGGTGAAGATTGCCTCAACAATTGCCATTTTAAAGATTGTAAATCTGTTCTTTGTTGAAGAAACCATCCTCGGAGCATACTCTGCCTACCGACTGTGATAAAACTGCAGCAGTTCCTCTCTTCGTGCTCTCAGAATGGTCCAATGAGATACCCCAACAGCGCAGGCTGTATCAGATTACGACTTCAAGGATTTTCCTCTGCTAAGTGTAGTATTTCTTTTTCCTTTGCAGTTTCTCTGAATAGCCTCTTCGTAATGTGGTGTTACGCTCCCAGTATCTAGAACCCGGTTACAAAAACCAAGATATTCGACATTATATACTGTGCCATCTTCTAGACTGACGTCATTTGTTTCGCATTTGGTGATAAACAATTGCAGTTAGATATTAAAACAAACGCAGCACAAACAGCAGCTGAGCTATTCGCGACACATAGTAAGTATTATTAGTATAATTCTTGGATATTATGTTGCCATGTTTCGACGCAGCTTTCAGTTCTGCGAAAAATTACGAAATTTAAAATATTTTTAATTAAAATGCTGTGAAACCGAAATATTAGAGTTAACATAAAAAAGACAACAAAAAACGTAACGGGTATTTAAAAAAGGCAACAAGTAAGCTATATTTTCGCGAAATCATTTCGAAAAGAGCTAAATGGTAATGGACAATTTTTTCCATTCATTATAAAGAAGGTCATCCTGTAAAAGGAAATTCATAATCATATAGAATATACCACATACCCAGTATACTACTGATTAATACAATATAGACTTATAACAGGGTGCTAAAAGAAACAACAAATGCAAATTTATACAGACATAGGTGTAAGGCTTGCAGTCATGAATGAAATGAATTAATGATGGCGCAAATGACCTATATGGGATTCGAAACCAGGACATCCGGAATAGTAATTGCAAACGCTACCACGAGATCATTATTAGAAATATAATACACAGAAATGATATATAAAGATATACTTTTTAAGATTCCAATATTCTTATTTAAAATTCTGATTCTGTCAGGCTAGAAACCAGAATTTCACACTAATTTCAATATCATCGTCACTTTACCGAACGTTTGTCCTTCATTGTATAAAAACTATTCTCATTTGGGTGCATGTTTTGGCCTTTTGTTAACCATGCAAACACATGTTTAATATATCTGAAATATTTTCTTACATTTTCCGCTTGTAGCACTGAGGGTAGTCATGCATGAAAATGCATGGTCTTTCAGCTAACTGGTCATATATTTCAGGCTCCGTATTTTCCATATCGTGCACAGACATGATACTCCACATCATTACTTTAGATCAATGCTTCACCATCTATAAAACACACTGAGCATGAAATTTCTTATCGGGTAATATACAGAGGGTGCCAAAAAATGTATACACACTTTCACAATAAATATCTATTTAATATATTTTAAAGTTGACCGAAAAACAACAGTAATATGTAGTATGTTATTTCGTAAACAGATGTGCCTCACATTACGTTATGCTAGCGTTGTTACAACAAAATGGAACCAAGATTATCGTTTGAACAGCGGAAAACAATTTTGGAGTGATGATGGAAAACCGAGATTGTTGTTGAAGTTCAAAGGCAATGGAGACTTGTGTATGAACAGAACCGCCAACGCGAGTAACAATTGCAAGCATTCGAAACAAATTTAAGACTCGTGGTACCATATGCGATGTTCACAAGATCTATCAGACCTCACAGCAACAAGCCCCGCATCCTCGGCTATGGTTCTGAAACATTTTCAACACTCACCGCAGAAATCTACATAGTAAAGTGCACGTGAGTTTCCACCGATTTCTTCTACCTATGGGGAACTCTTAAGGATGTTGTATACCGTAGAAAACGAGCTACACTGACAGCACTTCGGGAAGAAATTGAAACGACATGTGCTGCAATCGCTGAGGACACTTTCGCAAACGTTGCTCAACCAGTAGTTCAACGTACTCAGAAGTGTATCGACGCCGATGGTGAGAATTTTGAGCAACTGTTGTAACTGTAAAAGTCTAAGATGATAAGTGATCATCATTTTCTGTTCGTATGAATTCAGTTTTGTTATGTTAACACGTTTTTTCTTTGTTTGAAGTGTGTATACATTTTTGGCACACTCTGTATATACATACTGCATGTAGAATTACTGGTAACATCTTAAGAGTGCTCCAGCCCTGAAGCAGATAGAAAAATGATTGAATATATAAACATACAATATTAGATATTTATCATAAATTTTCACATATATCGGAGATGAAGAGGAAACCATGCCAACACCCCAGTGTATAATTTGTCATGAATCACTTATCATTAGATGAAGCCTTCCCTTTTGAAATGTAATTTTAATACCAAGCATCACGCTTTGGAAACACAAACTCTTCGAATATTTTCAGAGAAAACTATCAGCTTTGTCATCAAGGAAAAAAAAAAAAGTTTGCAGGATCAAACATGAAGGCTCTGGGGGCGTCTTATGAAGTCAGTTTAAGAGTAGCTAAGGTACACAGACCCTCACACGATCGGGGTGTCATTATATTACCAGCAACCATAGATACTGTTAAAATAATATTGGGGGACAAGGCGGCAAAACAAGTTGAAGTGATTCTGTTATCCAAAGACACTTAAGCAGCAGTTAATAGAAAAAATTAGAACTAGTCAACATTTTTCTATATAACTGGATGAAACTATTGACATCTTCTTACTTATGTAAGATTTATAGGAGGTGAAACAGAGAAGGAAGGATTCTTGTTGCCTCCCCGAAGAACATGAAATGAATATTCAATATTCAATGATCTCAGAAAACAGCTGTAAAATTTATGTTGGTGTTTATAAATACTTATCTTTGAAATGCATTTTCTTCTCTAATTTATAATTAAAAACAGGTACAGAATAAGTTGATTGTTGATACCGATTTATGACTAAAATTAAGTAATTTGTGTCCAAACATTAAAGAACTACGTTTAGCTAAATAGCACAACCTTCGCACTGAAAGAAAAGTGTGAGTCAGAAATTATTTAAGTTTGTAAAGCTGATAGCTTTATATTGGAGTACCAAGGAATACTAAGGAAAACAAGTTTCTCAAAGTTTGTTTATGCATTCATTCATTGTATTTTAACCGTTATATAATTAATTTTTAAGTCATTTCACAGAGCAATCTATTCAATGAGAATATAATGAACTTTTACTCTAATACATATTTAATTCTAAGTAGTACATACAAGAAATAACTAAATAAAACACCGCATTGTTATAAATGTAGAGAAATGCTTATTTTGATTCTTGTACTACAAAATCATGCATTTTCCTCCTAAAATTTGCCTACTGGTATATATATTCTGCGTTGAATGCAATGGTACGTCACTGGAAAAGATTGAGAATCCGTGTTCTAAACAATAACATATTGCTACGAGATACTTGGAAATTCTTCGCGTTGTTATTGTAAATTTCGTATATGAAAGATTGAGTCGAACTGTGATTATTTATTGTCTCTCATAATATTAAGGATATTTGAGGGTGCCTTTATTAAAGAATAAATGTATTAATAATTTATTAATACTTCCTATACCTATCTAAACAATATTGAACAACTTTTCCATAGATGTGACACTTTGTTTTCCTGAGCGAACTTTTAATTTATCATGGGTAACATATTAATTAAAACAAATAAACCGTTGGATTGCTGCACTCTCAATTCCAGGAAACAAAGGTCATTAAAACGTTTCCTGTACTATATTACCTTCAGGTGTGACCTCTTGTTCGCCGTTATAGATTTATTTTATATTTTATATATATGAGACATTTACTTATTCGTTTTTGATGTCATCAATTTTTTTTATAGATCTTAAATGTTTCCTAAAACTTTGTCTCTGTCACATTATACATTTGCTAAACTGAACATTGAAGTTAATGACATCGACATATGTTTAGTTTAAAATAATAGCTGCAAAAATGGTCTCTTTATACTTCAGTAATTTCCTGTAAGGCTTATTTTGTCTCGTATCTGATAATAATTTAAAATATTTTCTATAATCACAATTTTCCACTCTACTAATATATTCAGTCAAAATCATTCTATAATTATGAATAATTTTGAACATTAGATCTATTTTAAAATCTATTAGCAGCCTTTTGCTTTGTTTGAAGCGTATCTCTGCAGTTTGGATTCTTTTAAATGCTGAGTTTACGATGCTTCACTTCAAAGTTAAAATGCTGGTTTTCTTTCTTAAAGCTTCGCAACACTGTCCATTGAAGTTTCTGTGTTGCTAGCTGTAATGCGTTCAAACATGCTTTGCTAATTCGCGACTGACACCTGCTAAAGAACCGAAGACACAAGGAATGTACTTAGAAATAGATGTACTTCCTGAATTGCCAGGATTTCCCCTATTAGATTTGATTACGAACTTATTTTTTAAATTTTTAGGAACTTAACAAACTAATTCCATGAGGACCATCTGATGGACCACACTGAGTATATTGGTGTAAAATGAATAATTATTTTAAATGCAAAATCTTAATTTTATTTGCCTAAATATGTGCTTGAAATTGTCACGACCGTAAAATTGCACATATCTAAAGTTTAGGATATCAATAAATGATATTTTTGTCAAATAAAGTGAAAAGTCTAAATTTTTAGCCGTATAAAATAATTTAAACATTTCTATCTTTAAAAAAAACGCACCTTTAAATTGAAAGCGTCATTTACATACCGGCACAAAAAGGGAAATGAGCCTACTTGAAAATCCTAAAGTAATTCTAGATATACCAAAGATTAGCCTCCTGAAAAGATGTACCAAGGACAAAAACCAAAACGTAACGGAATATTTTCATCTCATTAGTGTCTCAAAGAAGTTTTTGTCTCAAAAAGAAATTTTATTTACCAGCTATTAAAAGAAATTAATGGCTTTAACATGGAGAGCATAAAATTACTTGAGCGTATCAAAGCATTAAAGAGATCAGTTGTGAACTTCGCAAGAAAAACGTAATTGTAGAATAATTATATTCGTTGTAGAAAAGAGGAAGATAGATAAGGTAGTTTGAGAGTAGAGGAATAAGTCTGAAGGCATAACCTAACTAGGGGGATTTTAAATTGAGTTAAACACGCAACTTTTTAATTGTATTTTCTCGTGCTATATTGTTTTCCATACTACAAAATACTCCTTGTACAGCAGTTTTTGTGATAGAAAAATGAAATGTGGTACATAAGGTCACAGATATATGATGAACAAAAATTGCCCTGGATTTTGCTGTGTGTAGTCCCTAAATACCTTTTTATACTGATTAAATTAATTAAAATTTTTAGAGATGTAAATCTCAAATACGGATTAAAAATACAAGTGTGCTTAGCTTGACAAAATATGAGACGAAAATATGATTATTTTATTGCAAGGGACATTATTAATGATGTAATTAAATTAAAATATAATTTAATCTGTAACTTTGAACCATAAAGACTATTAGTAAAATTTGAACATCTATCCATTTGTATCAGCACACATAAAAAAGGTCTTATTTTACAATGTAAAAAAATCCACTTCATGGATATCCTTAAGTAGAAGCATACTTCTAATATGAATATCAGGGAGTTGTAAGGGAGAGGAGAGAAATTTCACAGCACTACCACCAGTAGAAGCAATAAATATTTATTAATCAATACGCGAATAGCCGGACCAGATCAAAGTAAAAATCCAAGTACTCTAGTCTAACGTTTGGAGGCAGTGTTAAATGAAATCTCCAGTTGTAATGTTTCGACATAGTCATTAACAGGGCGGTGGCCGCTCCGCTTTCCTGTTCGTTCCTTGGCAGGGGCAACAGAAATAATCCCACTGAGCTTTTGTTAATTCTAGTGAGTTTGCAAAGCATTGGTTAAAGGAAATCTAGCCACCTCATATTCAGTAAATTGGCCTTTAACAGTAGCTCTAGCGTCAAGCGATACTAAAGGTTAGAATTAATACCAGAGCATCCAATAGACTTAAAGTTTAATATTGAGTCATTCAGGATAATAATGGTCTTTTAACAATAATTGAGTCTCTAACGTTCGCTCTGATTACAATTGGGAAGAGAATAAACTATAATGGACACAAAGACCAGTTCTAGCTAGCAAGTAATAAAATTTGATTCTAAACTTATGACTTTTTTATATGTTCAGTAACTCGGATTTATGCGTATTATTTTCTATATTTTGCTTCCTGATAAACATTATGTCATTAACCTTTTTCGTCAAATGCAGACGGAATGAAATGATAGAGTGAAAATATTCCTCGCAGCATTCGCTTTAGCAACCAAGGGGACCACGAATAAACTCAAGGTCAGGATGGTCGACCCCAAGATTTTGAACCCGGATCCAAAACGTTACCGCCTGAGTGATACTGCTGGATTATCAACTGCCCGAATCCTGTACGTATTATAATGCAGAATCACCAAATATACCACCAACAGACCAATACATAACATTTACTTGTTCCCTGAGTACAGACTGAAAACCGCGACCCAACGCACTTGCGCTTGTCACAACTAGATTTGATCTTTATAAATCAAGTTCTTTAGATTATAATATTAAACTTGGATATGTAAAAGCTTATGTGTTTAATTCTGTGACTTTTCTATACTCTGTGGCGATTTATGAAGGAGGGTTTTATTTAATTGTCAGCTCCACGTTGGGAAGGTAAGTTTGCGGTAGATTGTTGAAAGGTTTTGGCTTAATTTATTTTGATTCTAATTGGAGTGGAATGCTATTTACTGTTGATATCGTATGTCACTGTCATAATAAAGAAGTTTGCGTTGAACCCTCCCGCTGCCGCGATCGTCTCAGGGATGCTGAAGGCTTTTCTGGAAAGTTACCAGGAGAGGAAGAAAATGCGGATTAAGGCTTCACAATTGACAAAAATGTGCACACTTCATTGTTAATTTTATTATTATTTGTCCTTTGGCGACACTTCCATACCATTAGCAAGGGGATGGGAGAGTTTTTAAATATTTCCTGACGCCACGCTCACAAATTCCCACATAAATATATGAAATAACCTCATCATTACCCCTCTTTTCATAAAAATTGTGGCGAGCCCTTTACTTCCCAAAACGAATTAATAGATACACCCCTGCTGTTACTAAAGTAGAAGAATGAACTAAAGCTGAAACAGGAGTAGGAGCAGCTAGTCGTTTGCATCGCATGCAAAAAATTACACTATTGATATCTTCTAAGCAAATTGAGCTTCATTGTGCTACTTCATAAGTTATATTTCTCATAATCTAAACTGAACTGCACTATCTCACTTCCAAGCGAACTATATTCTCTCGTCTCTCTAAACGAACTGAGTCTAAAAAGCCTTCAAAATGCTTTTAATGGGCATTCTACGCGTCTTCTACGAGAAATAAATTTTTTGAACATTGCAGACGCATCACCAGATTTGCTTCTTGATTGACTTAATCTCTTGCCGCTAGAAGCTTCTTGAAAAGACATTTTGAAATATGAGAACTCATTGGCTAGACTTAATTTATTGTATAGCTAGAGACATTTTAAGGGAACGAAAGTTTCTCTTTTTAAGGGACAGTTGCCAAAGGTGAAAGTTATTCCCCACAGTCTTTTTCAAGGACTTATTTTACGAGGATGAAAAGAAAGGTTCCCTAGCTATTGAATGAATGACCGTGCTCATGGCACCAGGAAGTCGCTCGTGTTACATGAAAGTTTTTATTCTTACAGCAAAGATTTCTGATTACTGAACAATCTACACGATTCTACATAAATGTATTATAAAATATTAATCTATTGAAATTAATTAATTAAAAAGGATTTAATCTTTATGATATCAAATCTGGATGTCCCGCTGCAACTCTATTTAATTCCCTTTTAAGAGATTTTTGTTGTGTGCTCAAAAGCACATCTTAAGAATAAGAACATTTAGAAGGTCCAGTCTTCATCCCCGATGTTTCTGATGATAGTGTTGATTTCATAACTGGAATCACTCCATTGAATCCGCTATGAAAACTCATTAAGGTGTTGTTACTCGGTTGGTATGAATGACAGGTAGGTGTGCAGAAGTAAAAAAATAAAACAAGAGACGGCGCAGTTGTGTTTGGCAAATGCTGACTCGTTTACGACTGAATGCGCTATACATGCGGACGCGCTCTGGCATTATCAGTGTGGACCACATACACTGGAGACAATGAGGGGCAATTTTGACAAAGCTGGGAAGAATACAATATCCGAGGGGTGCGAATCACAGCGATAGGCGGGGGCAATATCCGCCATTTCAAAGCGCTTCCCTCTCGCAATCAGGAGTTATCTTGTGACGAAGTTCCTCCCCATCTCCCAAAAATGTCCCGCTGCGAACGAAAAATGAAAAATGGAAGAAGAGTACAAAACGATGCCACTCACTTCCGCGTAGATATGACAGCGCTCCCTGGGCATCATAAACAATACACGTTGTGTTCTATCACAAATGTACAAATACATTAAAAAACATTATTCGGTGGGGTGTGCAGATAACAAAGGGCCATATTGCATGAATATCGAAAGATGTGAAAATGTCATTTTGTTTTAGAGAAAACAAATGGAAACCCTATGAATAGTTAAACAGAATGCACCTCATTGGCTGTTTCTATGAACCATATGAATACAATGCAAATAAAAGTACAGTTTATCAGCAGTACATTGTAAGTCATTGCAAAATTATAATATCTCTTTAAACCTTAAGAAAATTAGTAATGCAATACATGTGTATTTATTTAATGAATATTAAGCAGAAAAACCTTTCACGTATTTAACCTATAAAACAACTGTACAAGTGCTCAAAAGTGTTTTTCCAATGGGAGGAAACAAACAAAACAAAGAGGATGGTTGTTGGTTCACAGATCAAACCACTGCATATTTATCAAAAACATTTCATAAGTATTTAATAATATTGTAAACATATCACAAACGTTTGTTTCGGACTGTTTTGTTAAGATCTGTTTATATTTTCGTTTTTTTTTTACACAAAAGCGGACATTTAAAACATTTTATGTTAGTTTAAACCAGGCTCTCTTAAACGTCAAAAACCGCCACGGGTGGTCGAGGTCATTAAGGCGCGAACTCGTGAGCGGGAGGTCTGGAGTTCGAATCCCACCAGGACCGTTCTCCCTGACTGAGGTTTTTTCCAGGTTTTCCTCAGTTTTCATAAAAGGCAAATGCCGGGGAGGTACCCTAAATTTAGGCCTGGAATGATTCCTTCCTTAAAAATTAATCCTTTCCCAATATATTTCATCTTATGTATCATCAATGTCCATCGCCCGCGGTGCCTATGTAGCAAAAAAAAAAAAAAAAAAAAAAAAAAAAAAAAAAAAAAAGGGCGTGAAGCACCATTTATTCAAATTAAAGGCCAAAACGTCCTATTATTTTAAAAAAATTAGAAGCTTCCAACAGGTCAAAGTGCTTGCTTACAGTTTCTTGTCACTTTAATTGCAATGGGTGGGAAAGAAGAAATTTGGTACTGCGTGTTCATGTACTCACATAGTGTTCCAGAATCTCCGTATAACTTACCGAAATAGATAACACAAATTAAGTCGTAAGAGTATTACTGTCAATACATGACTACTGAGAAATCTTATATGTTCTCTTTTTACACTATATAAATATTTTGCTCACCTGAAAGTAGTTATGAATCAGTAAGAATACATTATACTTAATTAGGTAAGTACACAAATGGAGGAGAATACAAACATACATTTTTCTGTGTGCACAATGAATTATTATTTTTGAGTTTATCGGTAGTTTAAATATTAGAGAAAAATGGAAAGAAACGTAGATAATGTCTAATTTTGTCCATCCCTAAAACACAACCAACATGACATGCGTACTATGAAGTACACGAAGGTGTAAAAAAATGTACGATTTTTCGAGAACATAGTACACATGTGTGTGCGTGTGTGCCTATATCATCAACATTGACTTACACGGATTAGGCAGAAGGCTTTGATCCGGTTTCTGGCAGAGCATATGAATCATTCGAATTTAGTTAAATTTAGTACCTACAGGTGTCAGGGTGGTAGTCAGCCCACCAAAGCCCCCTGCTATACACGTATGGACGCGCTTTGCAGCAGAATTTGCCGACAACAGAGCTCCGTGATTGGTTCGCCTGCATCAGCCGCCATTTTGAGCCTGATGTATGTATGCTGAACATTTTTAAATTTTATTTTGATTGAGTTAATATGCCTGGGTGTTGTGCATTTGGTTGTACAACCCCAGGAAAGAAAGGCGTTATGTTATATCGCATTCCTTCAGGCAAATACGACATTGAAAGACGAAATATTTGGATTCATAAAATTAGAAGAAAGAACTGGATTCCATCGAAGAACTCTCGACTGTATGATATAAGATGTTTTCTTACTATTTGATGTTAATTAATGACTTCATACGTGAAAATACATAAGAGGAATGTGGAAAAAGCTGCACTAGAAGCCTAAAGTAAGGTTATAAAGTTATAAATATTTTTAAAATTGATGCATGCTTATTTGATTTCATTGTTGAAGAAGAATGTGGAGTTTAGTGAGACTTTTGTTCTGATAAAATTTTTGTTCTAAATTTAATTTGGTAGCAAGCTCTCTAAGCCCAATAATTCTTATAATTCATTCTTATTTGACAGGTTAACTGTATGCCTTATACAGTTTATGTCAACACTGATATAATAAATGCATTATAACAGATAATTTAAATAGTGAATAAAATGACAAATTCTTATTTTAAATTTCATGTATTAAAAGTATGTAATTAATAAGGCCTACGTTTAATATTGCGATTTCTGTTTTAACCGATGACAGTCTTTTCCTCTGCCGGCAAATGATCCGTCATTGGCCGCTGTATTCGGATGCGGTATTACGCGAAAGTACAATTGACATACACTTAAAAGTATGCATTTTTTGTCTGACCTAGGCCTTCTAATGTAAAAAGAAGAACATGAGCAGACGCAAAAAGTATCATTCGACAGTATAACAGAAATATTTTAGGAATTAATTGTATGACAATCAAGTAAAACGACAGAAACTCAGCATGTAGTCTTATGGAAGTTAGAGAGGATTAGGCCAAAATGGAGGTGTCCATACTTGTATAATAGAGGGCTTTACAACTCATCTCCTCATGTACCTTCTAGTTGGTCAATGAGATATTTCTCGAGAAACGGCATGTAATTTTCTTCAGGGACCTCTTTTTTCAGGTATGGAAGTATTTAAAGTTAGATAAATTTATGACTCGAGCCCTCCCGGAGGATTGACTATTTATATCAAACGACATCAACAAAATTTGAATTTGTGAACCTTGGATCTAGAGAGCACGCGTTGACCTATGGATCACCAAGGCCGTCACCCAAACACACTTATATACTCACAAGTTAAGGAAAACAATGGGCTGACATTGAGCATAAAAGTCCGTCATGCAGGAACTGCATAAACTAAGGGAATTCCTCACCGAGTTGAATAAACTTTAATATATCCAAATTAAGCATTATTAATCAATGAAATAAAGTGATTCATAACATTGCTGAGTGATTTAGCGGAATGAAATTAGAATTCTTGCTATCTATAATAATAATAATAATAATAATAATAATAATAATAATAATAATGGTAGTGGTAGAAGTAAAGATTAAACCACAAGAATTAATGGTATACTATTAATAAAATGAAATATACGACCACTGATATACAAAGTTATACTGTATCCGTATTTTTAAACGTTTTTAAATATAACCATGCTTATAAACTGAGCCCTTGATATCGTCACATTCATTTAAATACAGAAAAATAACAGAAAGTTTCGAGTTACATTGTATATTTAAGAAGATGTTCATATGTTTCAATAAAACAAAAACCTGCTACTAAACAAATATACAGAATCAGCAAAGAACAATTAAAAGTTTCATCGATATTCATTGGCTTTGAAATTTAATTTAAATTTTATTGTATTAAAAACATATAACGAAAACGTATACTATAGGTTATCACAGAGCACTCATTATACAAATATAATTCTCAAACACATATTAGATTAAAATTTCACATTTTCCATTATTACGACGATGCTTGTAATATAAAACATATGCAACATTATAAATACAGTTTATATGATAAATTAATTTCTCATTTTATTTTAATATAATATAGATGAAATTAAACGCAAGGGAAATCTATAACTTTCTGTTTTCAAGTATACCTTTACTCCTGTGTTCAATTTTCCAGTTTTCCGAAACCTTTTTCTTACTTAATTTAAACGGTAATTACCGATTTTGTTGGTGCGAGAGCGATTTTTAAATTTAGGGTTTCAGGTAAACCCCCTGTCATAATGACCAGGTTTTCTGACTTTCAAAACTATATATTCATTATTTTATTTAAATGTCATATATATACGGAATTTCACTGCGAAGAAACAAATATGAAAGCCGCTAGAGCGATTTTTAAATTTTAGGTCACCCCCCCTTATAACATTCCAATTTCACTAATTTTCAGGAACTAGCGATTTTTAAATTTCGGTTTAACTCCCATTCATTTTTCATAAAATAACTAAAGAAGAAATTAATAAAACAAAACTCATATACAAAACTGACTTTAAAACTGACATTCGATCAGGCAAGCCCGCACTTCCAACAATCTGGTAACTTTCAAAACTTATTTTTATTTGATTTATATGGTACATGCCGAGTTTTGTTGTGAAAAAGCAATTATTGGTGGTGCTAGAGCAATTTTTAAATTTTGTGTTTTAGGTAACCGCCCTCCTATTGACCCGATTTCCCTGATTTTCAGAAACTGATTTTACTTATTCTATTTAAATGGTGTAAACTGCGTTTCGTTGCAATATATATTAATTCCGCATCATACTTCACAGTACTGTTATTTTTCGGCCCAACTTTAGAATAAATTAAATATATTAAATAGAGATCTACTGTGAAGGTGTGTATACATTTTTTGGCACTCTCTGTATATTTCCACAAAGTTTTGTGATAACTACTAAAACTTCGTGAATAATATCAGAGATAGAATTAATTGTTGGAAACCTTCTCAAATGCAGCTTTGTCCTGAACAATAAAAATTCTACACCCTACCGCTGACCGCTACCGGTGGCCGAGGTTGTTAAGGCGCGGATTCATGAGCGGGAGGTCAGGTGTACGAATCCCGCCAGGATCATTCTCCCTGACCGAGATCTTTTCCAGCTTATCTTCAGTTCTCATAAACGGCGAATGTCGGGGAGGTACCCTAAACTTAGGACTGAAACGTTTCTTTCCTTAAAAAAATCCTTTCCCAATTTATCATTTCATCTCATATATCACTAGTCTCTGCCACCTGTGGCGCCTCAGTAGTAAAAACGGGCATTAAATATCATTAAAATAAATAAATAAAAACCCTACCGCTTGGATGAGCCTGGAACATCTTGATGGAAGATCAACAAGATCAACCTGGACTGCTTGGTCTCGTATATTTAAAAAGAACAAGCCATATAAAGACACTCTGTCATATGGAATAAATGGGAACGCGTAATTTTACTGTTGGGCATTAAAATTGCAACGCCCATACGAGACGCGTTAAACCGACCCCACTTTTTCTCAAAAGGAACGAGCAAGACTCGTGGAAAATACGACAGCAATACTAGCAGGTGTCTGAATTGAATCGTGGGAGCATTGTGGCATAGCAAGAGTGCGCGATGTCATTCCGAGAAATTTGTGCTCGTGTTAAATGAACGCGTCCACAGCGAAACGAGTATGGAGATCAGCGAATGGAGGGTAGGACAAACACACAAACCAGAACGATCCCAAAGGTCAACATTTACACGTGGCACGTATAAAGTAGTTGCAATTTAATGGCTAACAGTATATATAATAGCAGTACATTAAATAGTAGTTTTATGTACGAAACGAACAGTGTTAGAAAACTAGACATATCTTCTGCCATATTTTCACCACGCAGAAGCTAAGGTAGGTATACACCCATGGAAAATTATAGCTACACGTGATTCTAAAACATATCAAGGAAATAATTTTAACTGGAACTACATCTTAAAGACCACATTTATAGACAATCTCTGCAGCTATATCTCAATCAACGGAAAGTACAACACCTTGGGGGGATTTCATTGTTAAAGTTTTGCCCAAGGGCTAATATTAGAGTGACACGT
>CM060837.1:48365000-48447500 GCA_030762175.1 Metallyticus violacea
CACGACTGTTTTCCCCTACCCACAGTACTGGCCTGATTTGGCACCCTATGACTTCGCTCTATTCCCCAAACTGAAAATCAAGTTGAAAGGACGTCGGTTCGACACAACTGAGAGGATTCAAGAAGAAACGCTGTCTGTGCTAAACACCCTCAAAGAACAGACTTCCAAGATGCACTTGGAAAATGACAGAATCGCTCAAACCGGTGTATACGTGTGGAAGGGAACTACTTCGATCTACGGCGGTCATTATTCTCAAAGTAAGTTTTTGACCAGATGGCAGCACCAGTCCCGAATATTCTGGATACCACCTCGTATTACATTGGCTATGAAATGTCTAGCTTGCGTTGGTAATGTGTATGGTTTCAGATGAACGTTCGACCCACAATGTAGGTGGGAACATGGCAAAATAATATATAAAGCAATCATAAAGCAGTAAATTTTGGATAATTTAGCGTATTCTCAGTCATATCAAATACAAAATAGCTACCTACTTCTGCTGTAGTTAACAGAATGAACCAAAACAATGTGCGAAGACTTACCAGCTGTGTTTGGAGTCTTTTGCTACTGCAGTTTACAACCCTAGTGCCCCTTTCACAAAGCTCAGGATATAGTAAAACTAGTATCAATTCTAGCACTACCTGTTCATTTTTCTATTGCGTATTTATAGAACTACAAGTTACTAGTGTGACACACTGATATTATAAGCATGCGAGTTGGTTTCATCAGTGTTCTGTTTCACGAAACATTTGGTCTTTTATTATTGCATATTGTTTACTGTTCAAATGGTGAATTTTAGATACTAGTGTGCACTTGGCGTTTTCTGATTATAACGTTTATTAAGATTTATTTATGCAATATTTGGTGTCTAATCCATCACCCATACCCATACTTCTTCTTGAGTTATCCATTTTCACCTGAAAAATACCATAGAAACTGGGCTGCTTACACCATTATTTGTAGATAACAACATGATTGTAAAATAAATTCACTTAGCATTTTAGCTTTTTTGATGTTTGACTAAAATCGTCCCTCGCATATACGTAGTCTTTCTCCTAACTGCTTGTGGTTTCGTGGTACCCATACTTTCCTTCTAAATCCAAGATCGCGGGTTCAAACGCGGCAAGTATCGATGGATTTTTTTCAGGTGTAAAAATCGTAAGTATGGCTTCCTTCGGAAGGGAAGTAAAGCCGTGGGTCCCATGTCGTACATTTACGGCACGAAAAGAACATCAAGCCTGAAAAAAGAGGCCCCTGAGCAAAATTTGTCCACCGTTTCACGCCCTGAATAGAATGGGACGCTGATGACCTGAGATGTTAAAGAGCGTCCGTAAATAAACCAAATCAATAATTTCTCCAAACTAACCCCGTTTTCACGGTTTGCGTTATACATTTTCCACATTTTGTCTTTCTTCGTAGCTTTGTCGGACAATTGCTCAAATAATTGTTCTATATGATCACTAATTAAATACAGCACTAATACTTTGTTTAGTATATACGTTTTCTTTTCGATGTGGTAGACATAATGCTATTTTATGGCTTGAATATACAATTAAACGTACATGCCGTGTGAACAAAATCGCATCAACAAACTGAACAATAAAATTCCAAAGCAGCCTTCTCCACGCTTGGATACAGGGGCTACACTAGTAGTTTGACGAGTGACTAATGGAAAAATTAGACGATTCTACCATTGTGGAATAAATAAATATTCGTGAAACTGGTTTTATTAGAACTTATGCAATTACGGCTAGTAACTAGTAACTAGCAGATTAGCTGTTTCGTGAAAAAGTGTCTAGCCTACAGCCTGAGATTTGAGCTGCCACACTCCATGTTCGCTTGATTGCTTTTGTATGTTTTCATTTGTTTCAATTCAGTGCTGGATTATTCTATCTTCTGGTAATGGGAAAAATTATTGCAAAATTTTATATGAGAGATTTAGGCAAGGGGTAGTAGAATACAACACACTTTCAAAATTCCAAGCATTTACGGAAGGACAATATTTTTGTATTAGACACACTGAGAGTACAACAAGCACAGAAAAAGAGAGGAAAACTGCATTGTGCCTTCACAGATTTTCGAAAAGTTTTTGATTCCGTGGAAAGGAAAGCATTATGAAGTAAATTATGGACGAAAGGAGTCTCGGGTAAAATGATCAAGACATTAGAATCAGTATATAGTAAGGTATAGTTCTGTGTAAAATATGATCGCGATAAAGTTTCAAAATGTGCAACAACACGGAGAGGTGTGAGGAAAGGCTGTATCCTATCACCCTTCCTTTTCAATTTGTTTGTTGATGACTTACCGGAGGAAATATGTGGTGCAAAATCTGATGCCCCGAATATAGGAGGCGTTTCCATACCCGTTCTCCTTTAAGGGGATGATCTAATATTGATATTCACAGCAATTGACGGTCTGCAAAGAGAACTAGACTGTTTAGCATTGGCAAGAATGGGGAATGGCAGTTAATAAGGAAAAGACCGAAACAATGACGTTCAAGAACGGTGCGGTGTACAGCAGGAAAGAGAGGTGGGAGTATGCAGGTCAGGCACTGGAAAATGTTAAGAAATTCACATACTTGGGAGTCACTTTAGCTATGAACGGGAACTGGGCAAAACACACAGAAAACACAAAACGCAATTGCTTAATTAAAAATATAGAGGCATCAAAGATCTTAGTAAATATACCGGAAACCCCACTGAGAACAATAAAGTTGGTGTACAGGGCGGTTGTGAGGTCAACTATGACGTATGGGGCCGAAATTTGGGGTGGGAGAACACCGAGGAACTTAATCAGGTATAAACACAATTTCTAAAACGGTTGCTAGTAGGAAGGGGACACAGCAAATTGTGGGATTCTTAAAGAGTTTGATATTTCTAACGAAAGTGTGAATGTAAAATTAAGAACAATTAAATATTGATTGAGAATAATACGGGGGATCAAGCTCTTCTCCGAGCAGTTTGTTAAGGGGAGAGGACATCACACGTAATAGATGGAAAATAGTTTACGAGATATAGATAGGCAAAATATTGACTTTCAATGCGCAGAAAAAGTATAGTTTAACCTGCATGCTCAAATACATCCGGTGTGGGGAAGGGGGGATTATTTACATATCTGTAGCAGAGAAGAAAGAAGTGGTCCTGCATGGTTCAGTTTAGGGGCTTGGAAAGAAAACAAAGCAGTTAATGCTCTCGGGGAAAGAATTTACCCATTGTGGGGAGAGAGCGATACCTGGAGGCATATTTTGACACAATGCAGGGAAACGGAGATTTTAAAAAGTAAGCACTTATCACCGCAATTTTGAATGCCAATATAAGTTTGAACATTTGCCAGGGAGTGTTGCTGCATGCGAGATATTCACACAATTTGGGAATATTTCTAGGGAAGACCCGACAAAGAAGGTTAATGGGGAGAGTTGGGGAGGGGTGTGAATAAATGAAAGTGAGATCGAGAGAGGGTGCCATTCATATATATGTATTTAGGTATAAAATTATTAATAGAAACATAAACGTATAAAATATTTGTATGTGTGCATGTAGATTTGTATGTATGTAGGTATGTGTATGATTAATTTGATTGTTACAAGGACGACATTAGCATGCATGGTCGTAACGCCCACGCGACAGTTGTATTTATTTGAATATATTCTAAAATTGGTACAATAAAATGTTTATTATTACTACTGCTACTGCTACTGCTACTACTACTACTGCTACTACTACTACTATTACTACTACTACTATTACTACTACTACTACTACTACTACTACTACTGCTACTGCTACTGCTACTACTACTACTACTACTACTACTACTACTACTACTACTACTACTACTACTGCTGCTGCTACTACTACTACTACTACTATTACTATCACTACTACTACTACTACTACTACTACTACTGCTACTGCTACTGCTACTACTACTACTACTACTACTACTACTACTACTACTACTACTACTACTACTACTACTACTACTACTACTACTACTACTTTCCTTCCGATGGAAGCCATACGTAGGATTTTTATGCCCGAAAACCGACCCTGCCCGCGGTCTTGGCTCTACGAGGCAAGTATGGTTACCACTAGACCACTAGGACGACATTGCGCCATTAAGTTAAAGGGTTGCAAAACATTTAGGTTTTTCTTTTTTGAGAACAAGGTGTGAGAAAAAACTCACATCGGAATTATCAAATTATTATGTATAAGACAAAATAGACTATTAATAATTCAATGCTTTTAGGCAGATATTTTCTCTTTTCTCTTTTGAACAATTTCGAAGGAATTTACAAGGCAGAAAAATAAATTCTAATTTATGGTTTTTTAATTAATTGAACTAGAAATAGAAAACGTTATATTACTATTGGCCTGTAATAAAAATAATGATGATATTATTTTCTCATTAGGAAGCTATAAATCGTTTGGAACTAAGATGATTTAGTATAAAAACTTTTCAGACGCAACTCGAGAGATGAGTTGGTCCCTGCGACATTCACTACAGAAATCTGTATTCCACGAATGAAAACGAAAATGTAATAACGTGAAAGCACCCTTGCTGGATATTAGATTGTGCCGAATCCAATATGATCTCGCCGCAGAGTTTGCCGGTACATATATTTGGACTTAAGAGCCAGCCGAACGGGAAAGGGATTCACTTGGATTAAGGCTACGAAGGGCTCACAAAGCACCCCACTGGATTAGAGGGAGTACAAGGCCAACGCATATAATGTACATTGTTGCATGACTCACCTCAAAAGACATTGATCATATTCTTCATTCGTCATATAACTCCTGAAAAAGCACGAAAAAGTGTAATAGTTTCTTGGAATTTGTAAACACATTTTAATTCTTTACAGTTTATGTGTGGTTTATAAAAACTCTTATTTCGAACGAGCCTTATCAGAACATGTTTTAAGACAACATGCTTTAAGAGGAAAATCAAAATGAAAACAAAACTGTAGCAAGTATTTCTTTTGCACACATGTCTTAAAATTAAAATATTGTACATTAAAATATTTTATTATAATATATGAAACATTAATTTTACTTGCAATTTTTTTATTTGCCTGCTCAGTTATGCTTCTGATCCAACACATTTCCTGTTTATGGTATAACTTGAACATAAATTGAAGGCGGCGTTAAAACGTGTATATGATACCAGCGTTAGTGAATGCATTCCATGTACAAGGTGGTATCCAGAATATTCGAGACTAGTGCTGTCATCTGGTCAACAACTTAATTAATTTGAGACTAATGACCGTCGCCATCTTCGAAGTAGTTCCCTTCCACACAGATACACCGGTCCCAGCGACTCAGCCGTTTTCCAAGTGCAGTTTGGAAGTAATGTTCTTTGAGGGTGTTTAGCACAGACAGCGTTTCTTCTTAAATCCTCTCAATTGTGTCGAACCGACGTCCTTTCAATTTAATTTTCAGTTTGGGGAATAGATCGAAGCGTTAGGGTTCCAAATCAGGCGAGTACGGTGGATGGGGGTCAACCGTCATGTTGTTTTTCGTCCAAAAGCTCCTGGTGAACAAGGAATTGTGACGGGGCGCATAATCGTGATGCAACAGGTAGTTCCCTTGTTGCCAAAGTTCGGGCCGTGGTATCCGCACATTTTCACGGAACTGTCGCAAAACGTCACAGTAGTACTGGAATTCTCTGTTTGATTTGGTGGGACGAATTATTGTGCACACCTTGGCGTCAAAGAAAACGAGGAACATTCTCTTGACTTTACTCTTCATTTGTCTTGCTTTTTTTTTTTTTTGATCTTGGCGAGTTCGGGCTGTTCCGCTGGGAGGATTATTGTTTTGTCTCAGGGTCATAAGCGTACATCCAGCTCTCGTCGCCGGTGATGACCCTGGACAAGAAGGTTGGGTTATCGGATAAGGCCTGATGAAGCTCCATGCAAACATCGACACGCTGCGCCTTCTGATCAGCAGTCAGGGTCCTTGGCACAAATTTTGCGGCGACACGATGCATGCCCAATTCATCAGTTAAAATTCGTTGGCATGTCCCATAACCAATACCCACTTAATGAGCAAGGTCTTCAATAGTTCTCCTCACTAACGAGGTGTAGAACTTTGGCAAAAATATCAGGCGTTGTTCAGCTGCCGGGCCTACTAGTGTGAGCATCGTCTTCAATAGCTGTACGGCCGGCCCTGAACCGAGTATGCCACACAAATACAAGTGTACGGCTCATGTTTTGTCCCCCAAATACTTGTTGAATGTTTGCGAGGGTTTCCGTAGCATTTTTCTCAAAATTTGCACAGAATGTGATGCACATTCTCTGTTCTAATCTTGGATCCATCGTAAAATCGCCACACACTACACACAGAGTATCATGAAAAGTACTGTAGAATCTCAACACATCTACCCAGCTGCATGAAACTTTAAACACTCATTCATCAGATGTGCTAGTGTTACCACCTAGTGGTACAAAACTCTACTGCAACTACTGCCGAGATAACAGTACCAATCCCGAATACTGTGGATACCACCTCGTATATTTACAACAAACACACATCCATTGTCTATGTACTGCGTATCGACATGTCTGAATTCAATGTGTTGTAGCAAAATGAAAAAAGATGCATATGTTCGCTCTATTAGAGCTTCATTTTGATTAATTAAGTCATTCCACTGGTTGAAAATGTAGATATGAGTGAAGTATTTTCAATATGCTCACTTTTTCTTCATGCATATGTAGTTTGTACTTTAATTCCGACAACAGGTGTATATAGATTCATTTGATGTGTTTACTTAGCAACTAAACGTAAGCAGATGAACAGTAGAATGGATATAAACGCTGGCAACCCCTTCCCTACTACTTTTCCGACAGTTTAACCAAGATGAAGGGCTGGTTTAGCAGTTACTGTTTTTTTTCTTGCCGCCCTTTACCGCTGGCATGGTCCTATCTCCCAGGAGATGCATTATTGATCAGAAGGTCGACTAGAAAACAGGTCCAATACAATACAATAAAAGTTAGAAAGGAAAGCATCTCTCATCTTTTCTCTCTCAGTATCGGCGCTTTACAGTGGGGTCAAAGTATAAACAATCCATCCTAAACAAGTGTTCATCATCCTACACGTTGTTACTCTACCCTACGTGTGCTGACTACTGGTTTACATGACATAACAAGGCTCACTAGCGTTAAAATAACTTTCCCCGAACGCCAGAAATCTTTGAGCAACACAAATATAGCTATAGACAGTTGAAGAACAGATGAAACTTTTATTGCAGAACATGTACACTTAATCTCTTATATTATAAAGGAAAGAACTAAACAGAATACAACTGTTTTTTATTTTTATTCTGCAATACTTACATCCTGATATCTTGTTTCTACATCAGGACAGAATACTCCATATTTATTTTATTTATTCCTCTTACTTTTTCAATACAATTGAAATTACAATAATAATTATATAGATTTTAAAATCTACAATACTAATACTATAACTAAACAAAACTAAAACTTTAATAATCGAAACCAGTACTGGAATCCAGCACTACGGCTATTTAAACTATGATTTATAATTACACCTACAATTGCTACTGGTACCCAGTAACAGTGACTACATTTAGAATTAATTAATTTACAATTTTTATCCAACTTGATGTCTACACTATTCATTTCTGCCTGGTATCTGGGCTGCTCTGGCACATCAATGAAGTTGCTGCGGTCTCAAGCAGCAGCTATATGGATCATGGTGTGTTGACAGTGCAGTTTCCTTCTCTTCTCTCCTTCTTTTGATCTCTGTCTACTTCTTCTTCTCTCAACTGCTTCCTTTCCGCCCAAAAACTAACATTATTCCCTTCTTCTGTCAATTATGCTCTCTTCTTCTGATTTAAATTGGGTATTAACTTCTTTATCATCTTTTTCTTCAACTAAATCTATTTGTAAATATCTTTCTTGTCTTTCTCTGATTCTCTGGGATCTTCTAGGGAATATACGATTTCTGTCCTTTGAATTTTTTCTCTTGTTTGATTTTTGCTGTTTATATACTCTTCTGCCATCTTGCATGATATTTTATTTGTTAGTTCATTCAATGCCCTAAAATTATCTTCGTTTCTCATGATGTTCCAGATGTGTTTCACCCCATATGTGTGCACCAATTGTTTACATGATCAGTTATTATATGTGATCTCTTTTCTATTTCGTTTCTATTATTTCCGTTTATTATTATTATTATTATTATTATTATTATTATTATTATTATTATTATTATTATTATTATTATTATTATTATTATTATTAAAATTATTATTATTATTATTATTATTATTATTATTATTATCATCATCATTATGATTATATTATGATTATTATTATTATTATTATTATTATTATTATTATTATTATTATTATTAAGTCATCCACATATGCGATAATCTTTTTTATACTGTTTAATCCTTCTAATTTTTCTATTAGAGATTCCAAAAATATGTCCCATAATATCGGCCCTAAAATTGATTCCTGCGGACATCCTTTGGTAATTTCCTTTGTAATAATGTGGTTTGCACCCTTAACATATACCCTTCTATTTTTACAATAATCTATTAACGAATTATAGATACATTTTGGATATTTATTTTTTCTTAAAATTTGAAACAGTACTGGCCATCATAAGTTATCAAACGCCCCCGTAATATTGAAAAATATTGCTATTTCATATTTTTTATTGGTTGTTTTTGCAATCTCTATTGCCTCGATTGCATCCTCTGCTGACTTGCTTTTTCTAAATCCAAACTGTTTAGTGGTTATACCAATCATTGATCTATATTGATCTATTCTTTTGCTTAATAGAGAATAACATTAATATTATTTAATACGTTATTTTTAATTATAGTAAATGGCATATTTACTAATGTTAGTAGTAATACTATGTTACTATTTATCTATTAGGCGATTCCAGTAATATTAAAATATTGATGGATGATGTTTATCACGAATGGAGAAGATAAATTCATATCTGGTAGTTTATGCTTAAATGGAGCTAAGACACAGAACCTTTTATTTGTCTTAAGGCAATGGACTATGTTGTAGGGCGGACAGGTTTTTGGGCACGAGAGAAGTACGCGTGATTGTGAGTGTGCGGTTTCATAAGCTGCAGACGTCAGATTTGGTAAGGAGTGGATATCGTAGACCCACCACATTTCCCTGTGTTTATGCTCATCTGGGAAGAAATGTATTTGCCTGTGAACTATATTGAATAGCAAAGACATTATTCGCATCACGCTAATGGATAGTACAAGTTTGAAGAAGAAGAAGAAGAAGAAGAAGAAGAAGAAGAAGAAGAAGAAGAAGAAGAAGAAGAATGCGTGGCTATATTAAACATCTTAAACTTAAAGGACAAGCGAGCGAACAAAAGAGATGCATAGTGCAAATAAGTTGGTAACTACTGGCTTAAGAAATACAGCTAATAATAATAATAATAATAATAATAATAATAATAATAACAACAACAACAACAATAACAACAACATTGCAAGGTTGTTGGATATTACATTAAAAAAGAAATTGCCTTGGGCACCACATATTGGGTCATTATGTTGAAACGTTTCATGAGCGATGATTTACATCATTTAAGGAATCTTATCTCTAGACCTTATATAAAATGCTTATTACTCTTTCTTTAATATTACTTTAGTGTATGAACTTATGTTGGGTAGTGAATTACTGAGAGTTTTGTATATCCAGAGAAAGGACATATGTTTATTGACTGGTGTTAGTTATAAGGTAGTAAATTTATAATTTTTTTCTTGTGTATTATACATTAAAAAGGAACCAAGTGTGTACAGCCCAGAACATAAGTTATAACACAAGAAGCTATAACCTAGTTTTTGCACTTACCAAACACCTGTTCTTCTTCCCTTCTCTATCTAATCCACTTTGGAACATGTGTCCACTTTCAACTGATTGAGACTTAAGTGGATCTTTGTAGAATCGCGAGGACGTCAGAGCTTTATGCTTGGGGTTTCATGCTTATATTTCTTGCTTTCAGAGAGAGCAGAGTTCAAGGGATTCAGATGTTCGGCCAGGAATTCTGAATTGCTAGGTTCGTTGCTCTATCGTCACGCCTGCTCAGTGACTAAGGTAGGATTTTAAATTTGATAGCCTCATTTATAAATTCGTTTAATTTAATCTTGTGGGTAACTTCTTCATTGTATAGGGTTTTATGCTTCATCTATATATGTATATGAGAGTAGGCACTGTTTAATATTAACGCCTTTTATATAACTTTGCTAAAGTTCTTAGACTTTTCCTTAAACAAATTAGAGGAAATTGCCATTGTAATGAAGAAACGGTTTTATAACGAAAGCGTGGTATTATTAGGAATCCTATCATTGACAAGATATAATAAGAACATGGTATTGTGTAAGAGCACGCTGTATATGTTAGTGAAACATACTGTATAAACCCAAACATAGTAAAACGAACATGTAATAAATATTAAGGGTGACTTGCCTTGTCACACTCTGCATTCCAAAGACGACATGATCTGAAAGGGTCTTCAGAGAAACACTTGCATAAAAAAAGCAACCATCTTTTCCACTCACTTAAAATATTATGTCTACGTATGCATGTAATGGAAAGACAGAATTATTGTGCTAATGAAGCATTGTTTAGTTTTAAGGTTAACAAACCCAGATCATAAATTTCTTTGAATTTATGATGTCAGGATCTCGTGACTGTTGACCTCATGGTAGTGGAAAGTGTTTAACAATAACTCTTATGTGTAGACTAGGTGATTATTACCCCTCCTTGGGCATCACAATTGTATAAAAGGTCCTGAATTTATTCAGAGGCAGGAGAGAAACCTTGGTGCTTGCAGGAAGCACGTCCCACTGTATAGAAAAAAAACCTTTAATAAATAATTATACTTTTAACAGAGTTGGTTGACTCGACCTAGTTCGATTCCCCGAAGTTTTTTTTTTTTTTTGAGTAGTGTTTAACGCCCGTTTTCACTACTGAGGCACCACAGGCGGTGGACATTGATGATACATGAGATGAAATGATAAATTGGGAAAGGATATTTTTTTTTTAAGGAAGGAAGCGTTCCAGGCCTAAGTTTAGGTACCTCCCCGGCATTTGCCAGTTATGAAGACTGAGGAAAACCTGGAAAAAACCCCAGTCAGGGAGGACGGTCCTGGCGGGATTCGAACTGCAGACCTCCCGCTCACGAGTCCGTGCCTTAACGACCTCGGCCACCCGTGGCGGTTTCCCCGAAGTGACGCCTATTATCTCAATATAACATCCCTTCTCTTCTTAGTCATTGAGTTTGAATAGGGAAATTGTAGCACCGTATTAAACAGAAGAACATCACCAAGTTGTAAGTCAGTCGACGGACATCACAGCATGGACTTCGTTTAATAACATCCTGGTGGGATCTCGGCAGGCGGTATTATATTGTAGTAATATTGCGACGGCCTAATTTAGAGTTACTCGTCTCTTCACAAGGGGCTAGTTAAATCCATTTATATATCTTCAGTACTACAACCCAGGGCGAGCCTTGACCTACCATTCTCTATCTGCGTCTTACGACTTCATTGATAAAGGGCAGTATTGCATTCGCCTCTCACTCGGTTTTCGAGACCAGAGAACTATACTACTTTAATTTTTTATTTTTGCACTAATATTTGGCATTGCCCACTTTGCACTCTGTATTTTAAATATGTATTTACATTGTAACAATATGGTTTGACGATGTTTATTGCATTTTATTTAATGCGAAACAGCAATTAAAATATTATTGTTATTAAAATTCCGTTATTTGTTCTGTTATTTAAAAATGTTACAAATAAACGGATAGAAGAAGACATCTTGAAGAGCAATAAACTGGAAGGGAAGTAAACATAGAAAGCCAAAATAATAAATTGCAATATTAAAATTAAATATTATTTTTATGAAAAAGTATTAACCTACTAGACAATAAAGGGCAGAGTTCAGTTAGATTAAGGAAAGCATGGCAAAAGGTTATTTCGGTGATGGATATAAAATTTTTTCGTTGAGTTTGAAATAGAGAACATATCTACATCTCTTCCAATTCTGCATCGTATTTAGCAACGCCTTTGTAAGAGCGGGACTTTTTCCTAGATTAAAGAAATAGAGGAGGGATAAAAGTAGGATTTGAACATTAAATGAAATAGCATTAATCGCTGTCATCATCTGCACTACTTCGGTCGGAGAAACAGTGTCATTGGTAATACTGACGCATATATCGCGGAGTCCATGTGGGCGCAGGTTTACAATAATACATTCCGAAGTTCGGTCATCAGGCAAACCATACTTTCTCGCTGCATTACATTATCCATGATGATCTTTGCTTTCATCCGTACAAATGGAGAGCAGTTGTCAAAAGAACCTTCTCTAAGGACTTTATTGGCCACTCGCAGGTCCTAAATAATTTCTTGAGGTCTCACGAGATCCTTGCTTAACTATATAGTAGTGCAAGAGACCGTACACACCACTCCAGATTTGCTTTTTGTGCATTGTCTTTGATGATATGGGGATTCTGTCTAATTTTCTACATTCGTAGGTCATCCCAAACTGACTAATGATACGGTTCAAGCAAAACATGATAGCAACCTACACGATCCACCTGCTTAAAGACTATTTAAAACTAGTTATTCAAGGGGACTGATTTACACATTTGGAGAAATTCATTGGCCGAGTGAATTTGACAACCACAGGCTTCTTGTGAGGATACTTGAAAGAGTTTATCACACGGTCTCAATCAGTTGTTGACCTAAGGCGTCGGATAAGACTCCCTGAGGGACATTTCTTCATTTATGCTTGGAGGAAAATATGTAAATAATGCTATTTTAAATTCTAGTTTTTACTGTTGAGACGCCAGAGGCGGTGGACGCTGATGATACATGAGATGAAATGATAAATTAGGAAAGGATTTTGAGAGAGAGGAAAGAAAGAGTTTCAGATCTCTATTTAGGGTACATCCCCGGCATTGGATGGTGGTATAGACTAAGGCAAAATTCAGGGTTAGGGAGAACGCCCTCCTCCGCCACATCCCTTTTGGAAATGATCACTATTTATCAACTGTTTGGATTCATAAGAACAACTTGTTTGAACCAATTAAAGCACCCCAAACAAGAACAACATTCCCTCCCCATTTTACACATACTTAGACTGTCACATAGTTAAAAATGTTTTCCTTAAAATTCGAAGCCGTTGCTGTTTGTCCAAAGCCTAAAATAAAAGCTCACATTTGTCTAGCCATTCTTACAGTTTTATATACTGCAATTCAGTTATTTTTCCTTCCTGATATTTCAACCATTAGGAAACGACGAGATTAATTTTTTCTGTGGATTCATTCTTACGATAATTTGTCTGTCTTTCTTAATTGTATTTAACTTTGAAAATGACAGTGTGTGGAATTCAACAAAACAAATTGCAAGGATTGTGAAGAGGTCCTAGATAAGCGTTTTGATATTTATTTTGTAAACTTTCAAAGTTATGATGCTTTTTCGAAATCGGAAATTCGAGCTGATATGTCAATATAATTTAAGTGTGTGAATTAGATTTTCATTCAGAATGATCACGTCTTGCCGAAGTGGTCGGGGAAAAGTAGTGTTAATTCACAGAACACGAGAAGTTGAAACTTATTGGCTTTGCTACTTCGGTAAAATTGTTCGTTCTGCGAGGGTATGCACACCAATTATAACAGGTTAGCAGTGCTACGAAGTTATTGCGCATGTGCAAAATACATAGCATATTGCAGCTGAGACTTGACGTTATGAACCGACCCTGTCCTGTGGCCGAAAGGTAGCGGTGAAAGCCGAATTCCATCCAAACAGCAGGTGAGTTAGATGATGTTAGTGTCGAATTATATTATTATTATTATTATTATTATTATTATTATTATTATTATTATTCACAAGCGAGGGGAAAAATGTTCTACTGAGGGATACGAAATCACGCATTATTAGCATGAAACTCTAACCAACTGGGCTAACAGGCGTACGCGCTCATCATGGAAATTATACGCCCAAAGTAATCCCTACTACTGGAATCGTAACCAGTCGACTTTCTTCGCTACCGTTCGGGACTGCGGCCGCGTAAGGTAAAGTCATTTGAGTGGTTAATGGGCCATTTTCAAACGTAACAGACTGTTTACAGTTGCTCCGAAACAAGGCTAACGAATTTTCATTTGTCGAGTTTGCTGATATGCATTTGATTTATGGGGAAGCAAGAGGACATGCATCTGTAGCTGCACAGCTGTACAGGGATAGATTTCCAGACAGACCTTCCACCTTATCGCTCGACCTTCCAAGATGTCCATCGGCGTTTAGGGGAAACGTGCTCTTTAATGATACACAGACTCAATGCAAACCGAAGGCGTCGCACTCCAGACTTTGAAGAATAAATACTTACCACAATTTGGGCGGAAACTTGCACCAGCACCCGAGCAATTGCTGGCCATGAAAACGAACAAGTCCAGCGTGTATGGGTTCTGCACGAAGAATGACTCTGTTCCTGTCCTCTGCTTAAGGTGCAGGTATTAAGGTCAGTGGATTTCGGTCCCAGACTAGAGTTCTGCAGGTGGGCCTTGCAATGGCAGAATGAACAGCCTGGCTTCTTCTTCTCCGTTCTCTTCACTGACGAGAACAGGTTCACAAATGGTGGTTAATTCTGAACCATAAGAACAGTGATGTATTAGTAGCCACATGCACTGGTGGAGGCTAGTTATGGGCACAGATTCAGCACAAACGTGTGGGTGGGCATTGTGTCCAATCAAATAGCTGGACCGTATCTACTTTTATACGGTTAAACGGACACTTGTATCTTAATTCCTCACCCATGTTTTGCCTTTGTTTTTGAGAAGACGTCCCTCTGAACATCCGACGTTAGATGTGGTTGCTGCACGATGGAGCTCCTCCCCATTTCAGTGTGGAAGTACGAGATTGTCTCAATGGTGTGTTTCCTGGGCAGTGGATTGGGTGGTCCTGCAAATTGGTCACCGCGTTCTCCGGACCTCAATCCCCTAGATTTGTTTCTATGGGGACATCTTAAGAGTCTCGTGTACGCATGATCAGTTGACACTGATGAGCAGTTACTAATACGGGCGTTGTCTGCTTGTTTGAGGTTCGTGATAACTGAACACTCACTTATTCTTCTTCCTCGATAGCTAAACTGTCACCTCTCTCTCGTCTCCTGGGGCCTTGAAATCACAATCTTTTATAAACTATACCTTCGTCCGGTCGATAAGCCATCTCCTACCTTTCAAAATATCACTATGGAATAATTTCTATAATCACTTTCTCTATACGGCCATGGTGCATGCGTATAATTTTCCTAAATTCCCAGATTGGGTGTTCCCTTAGGCCTTGTATTCCAGCTGTTCTTTCACCCTTCGCTCCATTACATCGGGATCTATAATTCATTTGACCCCTAATGCTCTGTTGCATCAGCCAATGTTATACTACGGTTCGCCTTAAGATGTTAACAAAGCTTTGTGACTTTTCACATAATTGAGGGGTTTATGACCTGCTCGTCTCCCTGAGCTTTTCCACAAATCTTAATGGCGACCCTTTTTACACAAAGCCTCTTGCAAAACATATAGGAACATGTACATGGCTATCTGGCTCTTTTGTCCCGCCCAAAACGCATTTACAAACAACATTTCCTGACTCATTTCTAAAGTTTCTGTCAACCAGAATTTTTCTCACTACCCATGAAATACACAAATAACTTAACTACTAACATGAATTCATATAAATTGTACACAATAATTGTAATAATATTTATATTTATGTATTTGGTTATACTAATTTCGTTAATCTTTTAATTTGCGGGAGGGGCATCCCATAAATGCCACTTCATGTCTTTGCTCCAGTAGACTTCTTCTGATTGGATACGCTGAAAGGGAAAGGGCATGCAACAAATGGCTCTCGTGGAACAGCAAGAAAATGCTCCGCAGGGAACTGAAACTATGACTACAGTTATGTTGAATATGTTGGTAGCATGTGCGGCATACTTTGATGATAATAACCACCGTTTTCAATACTTTCTATGAGAATCATAATTATAATATACCTAGGTATGTCTGTGTCAAATATTAATGCATTTTTCTCATTAATTTGAACATTACAAAGGAAAATCAGAGATCCAATAAAATGAACTTTCCGGGCTTTTGGCCATGGTCCAGAAGGGTTGAAACACCTGACGTTTCGCCCGTCTCTCGTAGGGCATCTTCAGAGGATGACTAAAGACTGAGTAGCTACAGTGACGCTTGGAGTGGCACGCGTCTCATATATACGCGGGAGAAGGACCGCCCCCTCAATCTTATTGGCTGCGAGTCCGCCAATAATCGTCCGGCTGCGGCTGCTGTCCCCTAATGTGTCCAGCTGTTTGTAGGGCTTCTTCCTCGTGTTTTCCAGAACAGAAAACATTTTCTGTGTATCCGAACTGGTTCCTCTTTATCGTTAAAATTATTTTTGTGCTTGTATATTTCAATAGCTTCACGGTAGATTCTGGAGTGGTAATGGGGCTGTGTTTTCCAGAACTTTGGTCTCCGAGATAGTTATGTCATGACCCCCTAGCATCACGTGTTCGGCCACCTCTGATTTTTCAATTTGTCCCAGTCTACAGTTACTTGAGTTTTCCCGTATGCGGGTACCTATACTCCGTTTGGTGGTGCCAATGTACACCTTGCCACAACTGCAGGGTATGGGGTACACTCCTTTTGAACAAACGGGGTCCCGTCTGTCCTTGACAGCTCGGAAATAGTGTTTTAACTTCTTGTGGCTTGAAGATAGTTCTTATGTTGTGTTTCTCTAGAAGTGTGCCAATCCTTTCCGTAATCTTATTCAGTTCAGTTGCTTCAGCGTGTCTGTGCCCTTCGGTTTTATTTTTGGGTGAAATGGCCGATTTATTTCCTTGTGGCCAAATCCATTGGCCGGTTGTGTTAACCGTAAGTGTTTTATTTGTTCGAAAATCAGAGACCTGTAGTGAAACACCTCATAATTATTGCAGTATATATTTTTATATCTCTCAAGAAGGGAGTGACTATTATTGTACATACAGAGCAAGAAACGCCGTTTTTTTGCATTTTTATTTTAAAATGTTTGTTTCCTTGTTTGTTTGAAGATGTTTGTTTTGTTAAAAAAACACAAAACCGTATAAAAGCATGTTATATTACTCTAGAATTCGTGTGTGTTACATGGTATAGATAATTTATAAATGTTATTTATTTCAGAGAATGGAAACAGTTTTAATTTGCATTGTTTGTTTTAGCCACCCGGTATTATAGTAGAGATGTGTTTTTATAAAAAATAGAAAAAAAAATAATTATATAATGAAAGTCTTGTTATTAATGACAACACAAATGTATAATTCAGGTCCTGTTGAAGATAAAGGCTGTTAAAACATATTTTAAAAAACAAAGACCAGCAGATGCTCTGTATTCAAAGCTGTGCGTCGATTCCTATATATTCTTCAGCTCTTCCATTCTCGTTTCTTTGATAGCCTAAGAATGTACTGCGTAGCCAGCGGCGTATCAATCTTCATTCCCTTTAAATAATGGTTATTAGATTTCCTTTTCCGGCTATTGGATTTCCCTCGGTATTGTTCGTTACTTTGTCTGAAAATGGAAGAATCATGCAGAACGTTTGCAAAATGTGCAACGGCTAAGGAAGTCAAAGCAAACTGTGCATATCTCCTTCTGCAAGGATGCACAAATTCCTTGTACTCTGCTTGGAGGATATTAATATATGTAAAGTATCCTATCTATGTTTAAATCGTGAACATTGGCAAAAAAGTGTACAGCCGTATTTTATTTAAATTTATATTTCTTTTCAGTTTATAATCCAATAAAGGGCCTTAATTTTTTCAACATTGTTCAACAAATCATTTATTTTTAAATAAAACATCTTATTCTGAATTTTCTCGTTTACGATTTATCTATACATATAGATGGTCAATTTATTTTGCTTTTTTACAATATGTTTGAATTGCACGGAAAAGAAGAAAAAAAGGTTAAAAATAAAATGTTAAGATTTCAACGAGTCTTTCCAATTCCATAAAAAGATCTGGGAGACCTCGCACAGCAACAAGCCCCGCATCCTCGACTATGGTTTTGGAACGTTCTGAACACTCACCACAGAAATCTACAAAGCAATGTGCACGTGAGACTGGAATTAGCAGAACCAGCGTACATCGCATTATTAAAACAGTAAAGGTGAAAGTTTTCATCCCAAGACTTTTGCATAAGTAAATGTAAAAGTTTAAGATGATTAGTGCTCATCGTTTTCTGTTTGTGTAAATTCAGTTTTGTTATGTTAACACAGTTTTTTCCTTGCTTGAAGTGTATATACATTTTTTGCACCTTCTGTATACTTAAGAAAGTAACCTTAGATAGCTAGCATGAATTTAAGCATTATTACTTAAAACATATCATAAAATTGTTTCAAGAAATATTAAAAATTGTATCAGTTTCCAATAAAGTTTATGAATCTAATATCGACTGTTAGTAATTCATCTACATCATTACGGTGTCATTCAGAAAGACCAAGGCATGGGGTATTTTGAGAACTAGTAAGTGCTTCTTTCAATTTTCCTCGAGATTAATTACTGGAACTGTAAGGTCTGGCAAACTAGGAGACCGAATCACAGGTCCTTCACAATCGTTACACTGATTAGGAAGCTGCGGTCCAGTACTACTTAAGGCACGCTTGCATAATGTGCTGGGGGACCATCATGCTGATAGGGCATATTTATTATTTACTAAAGGGAATGACTTCCAGCTAGTCCGCCAAATGGCATAGATGGCGTGCCAACTATGAAATGCGGTCCAATAATTTCAGGTTCTTAATTTCGCTCCATACTTGCACACACCACGTGTGCTAATTTGTGAATTTTCCGTTGCACAGTAGTACACATTATGGGATTTATTTGAACGTGGTTGAAAATTAACCTTCTTCACTAAACTGTGTAATTGAAAAAAACACGCTACAATTGTTTTGCCTTAATTTCTGCTTTGAAAGTCTCGGTAAAAAGAAACATTATAGTACGGATGAAATTTGTTATGTTTCAGAATATGCAGAGTGAGTTAGTTAATGATGTTGAAAATTCGAAACATAATTCCACTTCGGTGAGAAAATCGCTCAGCTTGTATCTTGCGCATTTCTGTTACTTTTACCATAAATAAAATATCATGCGTACTTTTTCCTCTACCGTGAATTGTGTTATTTTAAATTAATTAACACATTATATAAAAAGTAAAATACTACGATGTTTCTCATTTTCTTAATTTCATTTAATTATAATTTTGTTTACAAAATTATTTATAAAACACTCAATTTATGATTTCTGTAAATATAAAAATATTGGAAAAAAATACGAATTATATTATTAAGCATTTAACGCTACGAGAAAATAACTTGACTGTCAATAACTTATTTTCTATGGAAACATTTTCTCAAATACAAAAAATATGATTTTATCTTTGGAATTGTAATTTAAACAAAGCAATTTTGAAAAAAACGCTATTGTGTGAGTGATTTTTTTTAATTGATTTATTTACGGACGCTCTTTAACATCTCAGGCCATCAGCGTGCCATTCAATTTAAATTTTGCTCAGAGGGCTCTTCTTTCAGGCTTGAGGTTCTTTTTCGTGTCGTAAATGCACGCCCGAAAAAATCCATTGGTCTTGGCCGGGTTCGAACCCGCGATTTTGGGTTTAGAGTTAGGGTTACCACTACACCACCAGGACCGACATTGTGTGAGTGAGAATTCCAAAAATGTAAATAAGGAAGTTCCCTTTGCTATTCAAAAAATCCAGTGTTGCCCAGTTGATGATCATGGGACCGATAAAGTGATTGCCTACTCCATTCAAACGACATCTTCAGTTTTTGTGGTAAGAGGTGGCAATTCCAGAAAAAATTCATTTACCAAATTTCAATTGATATGAAAGCAGGATGGAGCATTGTCTGATTGTGCTTTAGAGGTGAGGACAAAAGGATAGGCTGTCTTGGACATAAAGGTCATAAGACCTAACTTCATATGAGTTTTCGTTTTGGAGAATCTTGAACGATGGATTGCTCAGATCTAAATATCTTGCATTAACTATTCGAACAGTCATACTAGAGCTTGAACATGATTATGAACCACCAGTTAATATCTGCCATCTATGACTACGTGCCAAAAGAATGCATGTAGAATTGTGGTTTACATTTTAAACAAATTTTGTAAATAAATATATATTAAACATTTGAAATCGGTTGTTCTTTAATAAGTTTTGAGCATGATCAGTTTAATCTCGTACTTTATTATAATAATTTTATCATTTTGTAAAGAAGAAAATTTAAAAATAAATAATATACACATATTAAAAACAGTATATAACCTAGATGTAACAATAACTGTACTTTGTAACGTATTCAGACTTAATTGTTTTTCAAACATAATTACGAATATTTTAAACATACAGAACAAAGGGACTAAGAAAACGAGAAGTATAAAATAAACGTCAGCCATAATTTTTTTTTGATTGATGTATTTATGGACGCTCTGTAACAGCTCAGGTCATCTGCGTCCCATTCAACTCAGGGCGTGAAACGCCCAACAAATTTTGCTCAGAGGCCTCTCTTTCAGGCTTGAGGTTCTTTTTCATGCCGTAAATGTACGACACGAGACCCACGGCTTTACTTTCCTTCCGAAGGAAGCCATACTTAGGATTTTTACGCCCCGAAAAAATCCATCGGTCCTGACCGGGTTCGAACCCGCGATCTTGGGTTTAGGAGGCAAGTATGGTAACCACTACACCACCAGGACCGACTGAGCCGTAATGATGGGACTTTTGACTTGCTCCACTATCCAGGGCCTACAGTTTCTACAACATATGATACATCTAGAAAAGTCCTTCTAAGAGAATATTTAACAAAGCAACGAAACTGATTGACTTCAAAGGCGAGAGAAAAGTCATAAATTGAAAATTTATAAGTAACAGAGAGAAAACTTTGTTTAAAACTGTTATGCGTATTATGAACAAAAGCTACTGATACAAAGTGATAAAATGTTTTAAACATTATCTACAGGTAAACTAATTGAACTAAAATGACCATTTTAAAAAAGTTAAAATGATATATGTGACATATTTCCATATTAAATAAGCATATGTTGAAGAGATTGATGACTTGACCGGCAAGTTGTAAACGTACTTAATTCTCATCGTGTTAGAGGTTCTACATCATTGGGTTGTCCATTAACATTTCATAATTCTGTTTATTAAAAAGTATTATAACATACACACAAAGTAGAATCTATACAGAAGGAATCAATGAAACCTTTCTTTTAAATTGTCAATATACGTTTATACTCTCTTCTAGTGTTTTGTGAGGTAATTCATACATAGTCGCACATCTCTCATTCTTGGGGTCAGTAATTTGGAAATTCTCATTATAGGAAAGGACTTTCCAGGAAACATCATAGATATTTAATTTAGCTCCTCTCATGGGGTACAGAAAGTAGCTCTTAATATTTTAAATCGAATAATGCACATTTTCATGATATTCTGATTATTCGCAATGAATACATTTAAAACTGTTTTTTTTTCTAAACTGGAATATTTTAATTTCAGGCTATCTAAAATAATACATAGTAATAAAAACAAAACATAAATTTTCATTTAACCAAGATACTACTTTACATCATATCATAAAGTGCTCAAAACAATATATATTATCATCTAAACACTTATTAACATTTGCCACCATTCAGAGAGTAATTATGAACACACTTTATGTATTCACTTTGATAGTAGGTAATGCAAACATAATCTTTTCTTTTAGATGCCCCCATGAAATTCATCTGAAGTAGTAAAGTCGGTGAAAGGTCCAGCACGTTGAGTTTCCAAGAATTCACACCAAATATTTAATGAACTTCATTGAAAAGGCACTGTCTTGCTTAAAGGCATAATAAAACAAAAATTTATTAGTGAATAACTAATAATGCTATTTAGCATAGTATTTTACTCGTATCTTGCACAGCGCCAGTTAATAGCGTGCATAGTAATAGTAGTAGTAGTAGTAGTAGTAGTAGTAGTAGTAGTAGTAGTAGTAGTAGTAGTAGTAGTAGTAGTAGTAGTAGTAGTAGTAATAAATATATCTATATTATTATAAAATTCTATATACACATTACAAATATATTTTATGCATGGGTCGTAGATCATACATGCTTAAATATGATTCACAATTTTAAAGAGGAACAGACAATAACAAAAGAAAAAAATAATAGTTAATAAATAAAATACTTTTTTAAAAATATGAAAAACAGTATTTACAGATATATGAATTGAAGAATATTGCATATTATATATAAATATACTAGTTATTGCGTTCTAGCCAACAAATAAATTGCTTCTAGCTTCAAGCAGTTTTGAACTTGAACTAGGCAAATGCGCATATTCAACCAATTATCGTTCGGAAATGGACCTCTAAATGCATTTGAAAAGTTTTCTGGTGACAGATTTTCTCAGGTGTTCCCAGTGAGTACATTCTGCCAGAATAGGTACCCATTTTTTTCTCCCCGCCACAAATTGGGGAGATTTTTCTACCAGAACTTCCGTTATTTTTTTACCCTTTAAAACCTCTCAGTCTAACCCAGGCCATTCCTGATCTCGACTTTCTCTCTAGAACAAACTCGTACCCCTCTTCACACCAGGTTAGTTTAATTTCATTCATGATAGGCTCGAGGAGACTTTCGTGTTACATTCTGCCTCGATTTTCTGCCTGCTGATATCCTCTAGCCTTGTTTTGACTTTCTTCCATACACTTTTATTATTTTCAGTGCCTCGTGCCATATTGAACCCAGACCAATCCCACTGAGTCCTCTTTCCATTCTGCAACCCAAAACGTTGGGTGTTTTATTTTGCATCTGGCGTCTATGGCATTTAGCATTTAGCGCAAAGTGTTGACTGGTCTCCCTGCATTAGTCTAAGTCAGTATTTCACCCCCCCACCCTTATTTTGCTATTAACCGTATCTTCAAAACTACCAATCTCTCTCATGATCCCACACTTTGACGTTCCTTTTGAGAACCCGAGAACCCTTTTCCAAAAATCGACTTGAGTTTTATCCACATGTTCAGCTCTCTTCCCATTACCATATTTCACTTCCATATAACAAAATAGACTTAATCATAGCATTGTATACCGCCACGGGTGGCCGAGGTCTTAAGGCGCGGACTCGCGAGTGGGAGGTCTTGGGTTCGAATCCCGCCAGAACCGTCCTCCCTGACTGAGGTTTTTTACAGGTTTTCCTCAGTCCTCATAACTGGCAAATGCCGGGGAGGGACCCTAAACTTAGGCCTGGAACGTTTCCTTCCTTAAAAAAAATCCTTTCACAATATATCATTTCATCTCATGTATCATCAGTGTTCACCGCCTGTGGTGCCTCTGTAGTAAAAACGGGCGTTAAACACCATTCAAAAACATAGCATTGTACATCCTTTCTAGTGTATCTATTGGTATACATGGAACGCGATCCAGATCATGTAGTGGCTCATTTACTTGACCTCATGCTTTATAATTAATAACATATGTGTGCTTAGTTCATTTCCCATTCACAGTAAAGGTTACTCCTAAATAAAAAAATTTAACATTATGTATTTCTGTCCACTGAAGTACTTATTTTTCATCTCTGTCATGCAAATAATCATTTCTGAAAGTCACGTTTTGGTTTTGTTAACATTTACTAGCACACCCTATTTCAGGCATTAATTTTCAAGGATATGAATACCTTTATGCAAACCATCTCTTGTTAGAGATAAAAGAATTTAGACAGTCAGCAAACAAAGTACAGAAATGCAAGTACCATCAACTTCAGCCGGCATGCATTTCTTCCGCTAATAGGGCTCCCGTAGATCGTTTATTAAACAATAACGGAGATAAAATACATCCCTGACGAACTCCTCTACTACCTGATTTACATTTCCATGTAGTGCTTTGATATATCTTAACATCAAATTTCAGTCGCTGTATATCTGCATTAAAGTTTTTGCATTTTTGTTGGAGACACCTTTCCCACACAGTTTTACCCAGAGAGCACCTCTCTGAACACTGTCAAAGTCTACTTTAAAATCAACAAATTCGCAGTATAATTTACTTGTTTTCATTTTAAGTTTATATTTATTAGCGTCTTTAAATCGAATATATTATTTACTGTAGAAAACTCTTTCCTAAAATCTGATTGATACATAGATGATCTTTCATTGTAGTCGATAACCCATCCCCTTAAACGATCATACAGAATCTTGCAGTTTACTTTATCTAACACCGATGATAGAGGTATACGCCTGTAGTTCTTCCACCCACGTGGGTTATCCTATCTTTAAATATTGTCTTTATCATCTCCATTGAACATGCTTCTAGATATCTCTTTCCATTAACTTCTTTGTTAAGGGAACAGTAGGCAAAGCTTTTCCTTAGCTTGTTAATGTTAACATATGTATACTTTTCTCAGAAACCATTTACCCCAATGAAAGCAAATATGAACCACACATTTATTAATATGTGTGCTATAAATGTATTAGAATGAAAAAAATTAAGGGATTTCTTTTATAAATATATTTAAAATTCAAAATATAACAATTTTCAAAACCTAACAGCCTAAAATCAATTATTTGGAGCCAAATAGCAGAGATTCAAATGCGTTTATTAAAAATACATGCATGAAGATCTGTGCAAAAGTTGAAGCATGCAGTATTTGTGGTTTATGAAAAAAATGCCTAAAGTTATACAAAAATAATTAAAAAATAATAAAATAGTTTAAAATAAAATTTTGGAAAAATACGTTTGAAGTTTAAAGGCAATTTTTTCATGCTAACACAACCATGGTTGATAGGCCTCATCTTTATCCAGCTTGCGATTGATATTCCTCTTCTTTATTCTTTGTTGCCTCCATAATCTTTCTTTTGGGCTTCAGGAACCCGTAGATCATGGACAGTTTAAGAAATTATTTCATGTTTTCTCCTGGTTCAATAACATGGCACTCAAACACTTTAATTCTACTATGTGCACAGTTATTGAAACATATCGCAGTACCCATGGCCTCCTATCTGTAAAGTTTAGAGCTTAACAAACACAGATTTGGGCATCTATTCTCAAATACAGGTGTTAAAAATTTCATTTGGATTTTGGGCCTTTCCCTACATTTCTTCTAATTGCTAATCCGTGATAGTTCTCCAAAAAATCCATTTCACCGTCTGTAACTCTACCACGATAAGGTTGCCAACCAAATATTTACTTTTCATAGAGGTATGCAACTTTCTTAAGCTCCAAGCCTCTTTTACACACGTCCAACCCATTTCAACTTCTTTATTTATAAATTATTATAAGGGTTGTCTTCTAAAACTTTCTGGAAACTCTTAGAATTAATAACGGTCAAAGAACGGGATGAGTCCGTCATTACTGACCTTTAAAAAATAGACCAAAAATCATAAATAAATAATTAAACCACATGAACTATAGTATTAGTGCACAGAATAAAACGTTTGATATAATATAGTAAAAAAACAAAAAACAAAATTTCAACTTAAAAATATTTTTCACGTCTTGGTTCCCTTAAATGCGATTCGGCGTCTGTTACTTCGGGTACTAAAGTAAGGAATTTTATAAATTCAGCTGAAATTCCTTCCATTCCGGGTAATTTCTCATTTTTAATTATTAATATAATCGTTCTCCATTATTTCTCCGTCTAACATTGATACAGGGGGATTAAACGCAGTATTCTAAGAGACAGTGGCTGCTTCTTCCACTACTCCACTCCATTTTCACCATACACGCAATTAAAATACCCCAACCACCTTCAGGGTTCGATGTTTACTTGCCCACTTTTTCGTACTTTAATTTTTCTGACCAAATTTCACACGTTTATCTTGTCCCAATGACTGAACAGATATTGTAAAAAATTATCATTTTTATTTTCATTGCTGCATTTAAGAGATATTATCGTAGATTGTAGCTGTTTATGTGACTTGTTATGTATAAATTGAAAAGTAGATATCCAAACAGTTCACCTCGCTCCTTCCTACGAGAAACTAATGCGTCATATACGCTTGGAACTAGAGTAATACATGAAGCCAAGTCCACATACAACATTAGAGACAGTTGAATGTATTACTGTTGATGGAAAATTGGTGCATCTGTATTAATCAAAGTCCTATGTATACAATTCAGAACCTTCAGATACACAATTGGGATGCAGCAACATCTGTTCATTATTGGCAGCACAGTTTATGAACGAAAATTACTTAATTTCGTTTATAATCATAACAACAGGATGCATTGCTTTGCAAATTGAATGCCTATTCCTAATGTCGTAATACTAAAACCACTTTCCAAAAAGTTTGAAGCAAACAGGAGATTTTTTTTTTTCTGAGAGCATTTCTACCATTTGTTGGTCTAATAGCATCCAAAACAAAACCATTTCGATTTACCTTCAGTTTTTGTTGTATAAGTTTCGTTTGCAAATTATGGTTAATAGTTTTTAGCATCAATTCACCGTTCTTTACCTCCAACTTCACATTTCATTATCACTGGACATTTTATAATAAACATGGAGAGAAAACATACATTTAGTACACTTCTTTCTTTATTGGTAGAAATACTGAACAATCTATCAGTAATTTAATTCTAGGATAAGGGAACAAGAAAAACCTCTCTTATAAGTGTGAATTCATATCTTATTAGTTACTGTAAATTAATTTTAGTTCTTTTTTTTTGAACAAATAGAGCCTGCTTCAGTTAATTTATATCAGGTGTTGTGTAAGAAGGAATTTCAAACATAATAATCATTATAATTACTTAAGAAGCTTAATAGCACACTGTGGCTATTGAGGGATCATAGAGAGCTGTTTGCTTCAATGTGCATGCCGAACTCCCTCCTCTTCCGTCCATATTCAGTCACAGCATCTTATCTCCGCCGTTCCACCCCAGCATAAGCGCGGAAGACAGTACATGACATCTTTCGGTAGATAATGCATAGGCCCTATACCTGTAAAATTGGAACGGGGCACAGGAATGTGCGCGCAGTGATCGTAAGTTGTGAATGCCTTTTTAGTCATTATTTCAAGAGACGACTTGTGAACATCCAGAGTTGTATTTGTTACCACATACGCGGATTTATTAGCAATTTCATTATGGACTGAAAACTACAGTAGAGAGCTAACATCAAATACTGAGTCATGCGAGATGTGTTGACCACAGGACATTTCTGGAAGACGACAGGGCAGAACGACCATACAAGAGCACAAATTCCAAAAATGTAGAAAATATTTGATTTCTTGCGCCTGAAAATCGTTGGAAAACCATTCAGCCCATTGGTAACGTCGTTGTGAGGGAAGTCATTCGGCGCAAAATACCGGAAATGTGGACAATAATTGGATGCTCCCTTCCGTTCAAAGAACTTTACTAACGAATGCGTTTCCCAGCCCCAACGGCATGATGATCCTCCCTCACTCGCCCTGCGCACCGGACTTGGATGCTGTAACGTCTTCCTCTTCCAGAAGTTATAGCAGATGATGAAGGTTTGCCATTGAAAATATGATATAGTATGGAAGAAGATGTAAATAAAGTAGTATTGCAAGATGGACGAGTGTCTGTCTATCAGAGATACAGTAGAGGAAATAGTTATCCCATACCATACTGTATTTAATATTATAAATATAGAATTTGAGACATTTGTTTTTATTCGTCTTAACGCTAAGATATGAAAATTATGCTTATAATAGCTGGGATGGCCACTTGTCAGATTTAATATCTACAAAAGAAGAAAAAATCTTCTTTTAAAATTTACCATGATATGTCAACAATTTGTAGATATTAAATTTTCAACGGCAACCCTTCGGCATCTGATACAACTTCTGCAAGAAGAATTGAGATGAACAAATTAAATGCATATTATTTGGAGTAATGACATATGCTCAAAAATTGTTGAAAATCTACAGTGATAACCAATATATAAAACAGAAATTTCTTGATGGATGTATGATTGTAAACGAGTCATGAATTCATCACTGTAATATTGAAAGCAAAAAAAGAAATTGGGATATCCCCTTCTAAAGGATTTAAGATGCAGCCATCAGCAGACATGATAGCTGTCTTTTTTTTGAGGGGGAGGAATAGCACGTTGTTATTGTGATGTATTATTTTTAGAAAGGAGGCAAAATAAGTCGAACTACGAAATGCAGTCAAGAAGGAACGTTACTCTTTCAGGGAGGGATTTTCATAAAATTGTTTAGAGGGGCTGGACAATTTTCCCCAGCATCGCTAGGAAATATGCAACGATGTTCAAAAGTAAGCGAAAATACAATACATTTTTTCGTCGAGTTAAAGATAAATTGTAATTTTACTTCCTTTATTCCTTTTTTCGTGTTTAAAGAGTTTTCTAGTCTAATTGTGCTATTATATTAATAATAAATGACAGTATTATTAAATTAAATTTTGTGTTATATCCATTAGAAATGGGTCAATTGTAAAACATATGAACCAACCCTCGAATTTCTTTGTGCTGGATAAGAAAAATATTTGCTTCTTTTTAAATATTATCGCTGATACAAAAAATAAATGACAAGTTGCTAGTGGCCGTTGGGGATATTTTTTCTCTAGCTTACCAATAAAGGCCTTCCAAAATATCTTTCTTTGGTTTGTTGCTATCAAACTGACTGCATTTTAGTAGACGTTATTTGTTTAGGATAGTATTCATGTCCTTACACAGTGAGCAGTAGATGTCCTTGATTAATTTCATTCTGAAGAGATGTTCTGATAGGCAATCATGATCAGCAATTAAGCGGAATTGGGCAACTCCAATTTTTCTTAGTTTCAATAAAAATATTTTTGAAAGTCTTTAGGTTTTCATATGCTTTTCCTTATGGCCTTGTTGTATATTTTCTTGTTCTTGTTCAGTTATTAATATTTTTACCAGTTTTAATTTAGAAGAAAGTTCTATTTCAGAAGAATGTTTTTATTGATGATGATTTCTTCTTTGTTAAAGTATCAGCAGTATCGCTCCCCTTTGGTTGCACATAGATGACATCAATGAAATATTAGCTGTGACTTTCAAGGCAAATATGGGAATGTTTACAAATGATATCGCCATATGAATTAGTTAAAAATAAATAAATAAATAAATAAACCCTTCTCAGTCTTCAACACACTACAGATGATTTACAACTTAAAACCAATAATGAACTACTACAAGACAGCAATTTCCAGCATCATGCTTTAATATTTATAAAGGTGAAATACAAAAAAGTGTGACGTAAACCTTTCCGCTTTTTGGCAACAGAAGCCTTCGAATGGCTTTATACTATTCAGTTGAATAATAAATATTTTCTCACAGTCAACAAACATAGGCACTGCAGAATTAGTAACTAATTTAATACGACGACATGTCCCACAGAATGCTTGCTGAGGGATTTATGTAGATAGAATTAATGTGTAAATTTTCGTATAGAGAAATTACAGACACACATAATATAAATCGTTTTACATAAATAGCGCTGAAAAGAGAAATGTTAGTATTTTAGTTACTACATAATAAACATAACTAAATTCAAGCACTCTAAAGAGGAAAATTAAATCAATATCTTAAAGATACTTACATAAATTATTTACACAAGTAAAATTGTTGTTATTGGAGCAATACAGTTGAGAATTACTTTTACAATTATTCAAAACCCTATTCAGATTTTCAAACGTACACCAATTTGTGAAGTATAGACAGTTATTCTTTTCTCAAGTACTTCTAGCAATATTGGTTATCTAAGACCTTGAAATATATTCAAAGATTATGTCTTATTTTAAGCAATTTCCTATGTTGAACGGATGACTGCAGTATCGGATACTGCACGCTAATACCCCCGGGAGGCAGCTGGGTTTTTTTTTAATAGTGGCTTCATCGCCATGTTTTTCCAATATTTAATACAAAGGAATGGAAAAATGTCACATCCCCCGCCCACAACCCCGAGGGAAGATCTAACCCCAGCGATTTCATATAGCGAAGAATAGAACAAGAGCTAATTTTCCAGTCTGTGTTATCTGCTACTCCTCGTCTGACAAGTGGCCATCCCAGCATTTATAAGCATACTTTCCATCTCTCAGCGTTAAGCCAAATAAAGAAAAAAATGTCGCAATTTTCGTCTCATAACATCCTCGGCCTGCTGTTGCTCGGGGCAAGGAATTTGTAAGCTCTGGCTAAGAGAAACACTCCGCTCCAGTCAGCAGCATCTCTTAGTAGTTAACAACGTATACGAGGGTAGGTCCATAAGTTTCCGGCCTAACCATTTTCTAATTATGATAAAGACAAAAACTATATTTCAATATAGTTACCGTTTATTGCAATACACTTCTGACAAGTTTGAATCCTAAAAATTAAATAGCTAATCTCATGTTGAGCTCAAGTGAATAAAAAATATTGCATTTAAATTTCTTTCTTGTAACAAAATATTTAGATAATAAGCTTAATCAGTTTATTCTCATTAAAACTCCAACTGTAGCTTTCAGAGAAAAGACTGCATTATATGTAATGTTTTGTGAGGCTTGAAGCGGGACTTCTAGGTGTGTTGATGATTAAATGGTGAAAATGACTAGTGAAGGTACTTACTGAATTATTATTGGTCGGGCAGGAGTTTTGGTATCGGAGGAGAGGAAGCAGATTTGTCTTAAGGGGCTCTCTCAGGGTGTATATAGGGGATGCAAGAGATGGATTGTTAAGTACGGGGAGTTGATCACCTCATAACCTCCTTTGCTGATCTCGTCTTCTTCTTCTCTGCTGCAATTTTCACCTTCTTCGCTTCTATTAATTACGAAGGGAAAATTCCTTCGCTGCCCTGGCTAAGGTAACAAGTCTAATGCATTTTGGGAGACCCCTCGGCGCTCCTCGGGTAAAAGAATTGGAGGAGCGTGTCCAAATGAAAAGAACCTAATCAATAAATACTCACTGATATATGGTTCTTTATTTAACCTCTTTAATGGGAAGAAAGACTAGGTACCCACTGCGACACCAGGGTGCTTCAAAGGGTATCTCACTTAACTAAAGAACAAAGTCAGTGAAAAACTTGGCGGAGCACGATCAGTGTAAAAACTGACAGAGAATTGAGAACTGTCCCTAACTCCCGGCGTTTCGATAATTTTATTTGATTTCAGTCAGATCGTCTCATGATGCCGCAAACATCTTGTGTCACTACAGTTTAAGCGTTCTGATTGCAATTCTTCCCTTCCCATTGGTGACTGACTTCATTTCGCGCTGTTCTCAGCATTGTCACTTATAGCTTGAGCTCTCTGACCTAACTCTTCGCAATGAATTCAATAGGAGTTGTTTACACGACCTTGAGGAAGAAACTGGAGTGGAGTGCGACAAAGGCTAACGGTTCAGAAGAGAAATCTGTTTTCCCTCTGCGTAGTCTGTAGAAAAATCCTCCAGAGTTTTACGGTCCAGGCTAGGGGTATATGACCACAAACTATTTCATCTCTACGTTTCTACAGTGTCCCACCCTCATCGATAATTTTGTGCAAAACAACTTTTCACTTTATCCAACAAGGAAACTACGAATATGCTACAAATGGTTGTGTCAAATATACAGTGCTTATGAGCATTATAAATTGGTTCGTTTATATTTGTATACTGAATCTGATATCATGGCTCATAATTGCCTTGGTTTTAAGGGGCAGAGATATTCCTGTTTCAGGCTTGCAACTGATGTGTATATTAATTTATAATACTATAGAATGGTAAAAATAAAAACAAAAAAATTAGCAAGTTTAGTTTAATAATTTTTTACATTCTTAATTTACAGCTATTATAGTTTTCACTCTTTCATTGAAGCAAATAATGGATAGATATTAGATGTTATCGAAAATTCGCTGTTTTTATCCACATTTATGAGTTCCATGTCAATTATTGTGTTTTATGCGTCTGATTTTTGGAAATTTATCAGAAAAAGTAGAACTTGTTATTTATTCACGGAAGGTCACATGTACGCAATCACGTCTATCAAACACAATTAGCAATCCACACATATATGCATCATCTACCACACAGGAAATTATCCTTTCTCTTTCCCATGGCAATATATCAACTTGTAAACTACTTTCCATTTGTATGTATATTTACAATAACACGAAACGTTTTATCTCGTAACAAATGCATGCTGCAATAATGGAAAGATAATATAGTGGTGACAAAGGCTTAGTAAGGGAAATATCACCTTCTGGTTTGTGCTGTTGTGGAAGTTATTTTCTTATTAAACATGCCTATAAAATATTTTTTATAATTAAGCTTTCCATTAATCATAGGTTTATTATTGTTGTACAGCTAGAGAAAGAAACTCCGAAAGTTATTCGTTAAAAGTACAAATAACCGTTTTCTGCGTTAGAAGAGCCTTTGCGTGGGGAGTTTGATGTTGAAAGATATTATGACTTTTGTAATTAAAGAAACGAATTCTGTATAGTATAAAGCATTGATGCATCGCAGAAAATCTTTCCTCGAATATTTTAAATTGTCTTGTTGTGGTCGGGGAAGAAACATATCTTTTAGAAAGAAAATCACATGTATTTTCCTAAACTGCGTAATGAACAGAGGCAGATATTACAGAACATTTAAACATATTCAATTTGGATGAACGAGGCAAAGGGCAATAAGAGGTAGGTGTGTGATAAAATTGAGACCGAAATAATATTATTACGAGAAACATAGTCGGTCCTGGTGGTGTGGTGGTACCTCCTAAACCCAAGATCGCGGGCTCAATCCCGGCCAGGATCGATGGATTTTTTCGGGGCGTAAAAATCCTCAGTATGGCTTCCTTCGGAAGGGAAGTAAAGCCGTGGGTGCCATGTCGTACATTTACGGCACGATAAAGAACCTCAAGCCTGAAAGAAGAGGCCTCTGAGCAAAATGTGTCGGTCGTTTAACGCCCTGAATTGAATGGGACGCTGATGACCTCAGAAGTTAAAGAACATCCTTAAATAAATCAAATAATAAACGAGAAACATAAATTGTAATCTCGGCTGATAGTATTCAAATGTAATTAATGTAAGTCAGTTATCTCATATTTCTGGAAAGTCTAACATACTCGAATTAATCATGAGTAACTAGCTTATATTTTCCTAGGAAGAGAAAGCTAAAATAAAATGTTTGTGCATGTAGAAATGTGGAGGAAGCGAGATTGAATATCAACTCATTGGGTTTGTGGCCTCTTTGCCAGGCATGGACCGTAAAACCCCTGGATGGAAAATTTCCAAAGACGAAGAAAGGGGGAACTGTTACCTTTTGTAATAGTTTGAACCATAGTTCCTTACTCAAGGACACATAAGCGTGTCTTGCTGTATGTGTTGCGTAAATTTAGGTCACAGAACTTTGGAGAAAGAATAACGGCAGTTTTAGAAGCGCGAAATAAGCGACTAATGACAAGAGATGTCGCGAATCCAGAAACCAACGGGGAGGAAGAAATTTCTTTCATAATACTTAAAAATTGCAACGCCTAATGTTCATGTCGTCATGAGACGTTCGGATTGAACTTTTGGTCAAACAGCGAGGCCCCGACAATTCAGAGCAGTTCTTGGGTAACTTGTCGGCAGAGCTGACAGTTTGAGAAAGTGGCAGTAGATGTGTATCAGAAAGTCCATGAGACATTCTTGTTACATTTCGTCCACAGCGTATATGAGAACAGTGTGAAATAAGTCTTGCTTCAACCACGATTTAAGTATGGGATACTAATAAGTCGAAGCACCCTCAGTGACTCAGGACGAGCGAGGTTATAACCGGGTTTAAAGGTACAGCAGACTTAACAGTGTAACGCAGTGTTTATTCAGAGTCATAACATTTTTATGTGAATGTTAAATAAAGTAACTTCGAGTGGTCAACTTTAGCACCCTTTTCCACATCCTACCCGTGGAGCGCTGAGGCGACTCGCAAAACGCACCTGCCAATTACAACATCGCCCGAGCGGCTAAAAAATCCTTTGTCATCAACACCAGCGAGGAGCGGATTAATTGATTCAAAATAAAGACAAGTGTAATGAAATCATAATGGGAACGCTGTTCAGATACAAAGACAATCAACATTTCTTTCCTCTTCTATAAAGATACATCATGTATGAGGAAAAAAATTCCAAGTGTGGAAGGTTTTGATTCGTACTTATCTGTGTGAATAAACCTAGTGTTCATGCACAGCTTTAGTGCGATAGTAAAATTAAGCTAAAATCTCCCTATCTGCTCTTAATGTGGATTCACCAGGGGGGGGGGACTGACAAGATTCGCTTCGGGATGTCCCTGGTTCAAATTCCTTAATAACAGCCATCCTGAACTTAGGTTCAATCGTGATTTAGGCGAATCCAAATTTTCCTTAGGGGGTTCCGATCTCTTCAGATGTCTCAGCTCCCTCTTATCCGAGTCGATAATGGCGTGGTGTCAGCTACATTAAGAGTTTCAGCTGAGAACTGTAGAGGCTGATCTGAAGTGGATCGGATAGTCTGCCGCGGGTAAGCAAAGTATTTTAATTTTAATTGCACACCCGCAATACTTATACCCTGATTTACACGAAATAATTGGAAAATAGTTAACAAACGTTTGCGAGATATACATAGACAAGATATCGAGACTCAATCCGAGAAAAAGTATCTCTTAACCTGCAGGCTCAAATACATCCGGTGTGGGGGATATCTGTAGTAGAGGGGAAAGAAGTGGTCTCGCATGGTTCAGATTAGGGAGTTGGAAAGCAAACAAAACAGGTAATATTCTCGGGGAAAGAATTTGCCCATTGCGCGGAAAAAGCGATACCTGGAGGCATATTTTGGTAGAATGCAGGGAAACGCAGATCTTAAGAAATGAGCATTTATCACCGCAATTTCTGAATTCTAATAGAAGTTTGCAGGTTTGCCGGGAAGTGTTGGTACATGCGAGATAGTCACACAATTCAATTCAATCAAACCTGATGAAGAATAATATAAGTATTTATTGTGTTAAAGTTCCAGAGACAACAACAACCAGCATGGACTCTGATAGCAGTACCTCTCGTCGCCTGTCTTCCATATTTTAGGAGGTCTTTATATACTATATCCTAGCCTGGAATATGGGCAGCGTTCACATCTAATATTTTTACAAGTGTTGCCCTCATCCTACACAAGTTTGACCATTATGCCACGTGATTATATTACCACGTGTGACTGTAACACCAAGGGTTATTGTGTTCAAGTAATAAAGACAAACCCTTATTTTCTGGTTACATTAGCTTGGTCCTCTGTTTGCACAAGTGTTATGACTTTTTTCTAAGAAGTCATATGTACATGCGCCTACGTCTAATATGTCAAACAGTGTTGGAACCGAAATTATAGTGGGTGGGTTATTTTGAGAATGGTGGGTGATTTATTGTTATTTATTTTAATCGGACAATTTGATGTTCTTCTTGTCTTGCCTCGGATCTCGGAGCCATGAGTTCGATGCTTCCTAACTCTCTGGTTCCAATGCAGAGGATAGGGATCTCAGGGAAATTTGGATTAAGGAGGAGGGGAATTGTTCACTGTAACAACGAAGTTCGGCTGTGGTTGGATATTTAATTTATTTGACAACTTGGAAGGTTCTGGAACATGCTGTGCTTCTGCGGATCATTATTCGCTGTATTCACTCGCGTATTTATTCACTTTAACATAATTGTGACTATTCTTACTATTACGCTTGCGCTGCCTGGCTGACTCTCACTGGCCGAACGATTTACTTTGACTCTTCGCGACGGTTTAACTATTCTTCTATGTCACTGAATAATGCAGATGCTGACTAATTGTCACTCTTGCTATTGCAATACTGCCGTTAGTACTCTCACTCTGTCACTCCACTGTCACGAATCTTACTGTTACTGTCATGACTGCTTCCTTTCGCGAATGCTTCAAAACGTAACTTCTTATAGTTAATATTAAATCTCTTATGTGAACTCGCTGCTCCCTCGCGAAAATTTAATTTCTTTAAATATTATTGAAACTGGTTCCTTCTAGAATATTACTGGATCACACAAGTACATGGTTTATTACAAGTTTGCTTTTATTCGTCAGGTTTTTGAAATGGGTGATTGGTTGAAGTTTCTGGGTTTTACCAGGAAATATACATTCTCTATTCCCACACTACGGAAAAAGAGACATAGATTCTTGCGATAAAGCACGATTCTGCAATATATGCGGCCTCCCTTTGAAACAGCTAATACCTTGGTTTCTGTGAAAACATGTGTTTCTGTATGCGGTATTTCCTTTTGATGGCAAGCACAGTTACTCATATTCCTAGCCGTTTACAGCGTAATAGCATATCTGGTGCCTTGAGACCGGCGAGTGTGGCCGAGGGGATTTGAAAGAGTAATGTTTAACAAGGGACCCTCTTCCCAGATAAAGCGGCCTTTATCTAACAAAAGCTCAGCATTCCCATTCCTTTTAGAAAAACAAAACAAAGACATATATGCACTGTCAATCATGGTATTATAGAAAAATAACTTAATGTTACTTTCTAGTCAAAAAGGTGTATCTATATGCGTACACTGATACTATATTATTGGGGTCCTCCTTTTAATTGTAATATTAATATCCTTGTTTACCTGAAACAAGATACAATCATTATTATCATAGCCATCAGAAGCAATTATAATTAAATAGGAAATTTTGAGACAACATATCCTGCTTCCGTGTTTAAGTTTAATAGGCGATTCTTTCTTGTCTAGAGTCATAACTAGTGTTTGAGACCCTTTCCGGATTGCGTCTTGTACACACTCTTATTACATCTTACGTAGTACTTGCTATATACTCCTATTTCTCATTACATCTTAATTGTGTAGAACTAACGGAAAATTATTTGAAATAATAGGAAGAAACATCCATAAAGAACCTGCCTATGCACAACAGAGATGTCGGTCCTGATGATCTAGTGATAACCATACTTGCTTCGTAGACCTAAGATCCCAGGTTGAATTCCGGCCAAAGTCGATGGGTTTTTGCGAGCGTAAACATCCTAAGTATGGCTTCCTTCGAAGGAAAGTCGCGTATCGTAGATTTACAGCACGTAAAAGAACCTCAAGCCTGAAAGAAGAGGCCTCTGAGAAAAATTTACCAACCGTTTCACGCCCTATATTGAATGGAACGCTTATGACCTGAGATGTTAAAGAGCGTCCATAAATAAACCAAATAAAACGACAAAGTTGTAGCAGTCTTTAGTAGTACATATTTTTCTTAAAATAATGACAAATATCATGAATAAGTAAATACCTTAAGCACTTAATTTATATATTAATAAAATCCTGCTAATATGTTTTCAGGAATTTTTTGAAAAAAAATCACTTAAATGAGTGAGCAATTAAAACAAAAAACTAAACGTTTCACCTTGAGTTTGGATTCTGATGTAAATAACACCAGTCATTGCAATGTAAACAAGTGAAACACGTTCATTTGATGTATTTGTATGCCGTAATGACGAAAATCGGTTGAGCTTGTCATGTAAACTGTTGGTGTTAATCGATCATTTATATTTATATGAGGAGGATTTCCTGCGGTGCGGGGAACCTGTGCTACCACATTCTGCATAACATGCTCTTATCTTGTTTAAGGAAATAATGAAACCCTATTTCCGTAACATTTGCTTAGCATGCATTACAATTGTCACACAGCTATTTTATTATGCAATATCCGAGTGGAGGCTAAGTGATATGCTTATTTATCAGCCAGACACGATACAAATATGAATGGAGGCACTCACTTCTATATATAAAAACCACTGAATAAGCATTTAGTTTTGAGTATTAATGCAAAGATATTCCCAGACAGTCTCAGATTCTTTTATCTTTGTGAATTACAGTATATATTTTAATCGTTTACTTGTTTTCGCTTTGGTTTCAGTGTTATAAGTGCAAGTCTGTAGGGATGAATTAAAAAATAAATAATATAGAAAATAATTAATGACGGCTCAAACGAGCTCGGAGTCCTTGGTACCTTAAAGTTATATGGTATTCATATTTTCAGATTAAAGGAAACTCCGAAAAAAACCTTACCAAGTCTGCGTTTGACTTGAACCGGGAATCAAACCCAGGACCTCCGGATTAGTAGTCGCAAACGATATAACTAGAGCACAGCGATATACATTGTTTTGAAACGTAATGTCATTCGTACATCGTTTCTTGATTGTAAAGTTTTAAATTGCTTGTTTTAGTGTATAAATAACTGTGTAGCAGTAGGAGTGTATTTATTACAGTAGTACTAGTATAACACAAAACAACTTCAACAGGCGCACGGGACCAATGGATCGACGTGCTTTTATGATACAATAGATATGTTTGATTTTGAACAAGTTATTACTTCAGATATTTGCAATAATATATAAACCACGTATAGTCAACAAGAAAAATAAACAAATAAAAATAAAAATAAAATAGCATAACAATAATGTTTAAAATATTAGAAATACACGTAAAAATATAAAGAAATCTCATTATGGATTTCACAAAACTGGATTCAGTCAATTTGTTTTACCTTTAACCCCCTGCCCGGTTATCAGCCTTTTCAGACTTTGCTGTCTCACTTTCATCAGAAATTTTACTTAATCTCTCCTCTCCTTCCTTGCCTACCAGAAGAACCCAGAATGACCATCTCCCTCTGTTCGACCCTATAATGAATGGTACATGCCCATCCCTGCATTCTTTCGTACCTTTACATTCTATCAGAATATCACAAATGGGGCGAATTCTCCTCCATGCCCCTAGTCTGAGCCACGTTTTTCGTACTGCTGCATCCCCAATTCAGGTTTCAGCCCTGATTGTGCTTCCAGCGATATCTGCATTGCGCAATTGTCTTCTGCCTATCCATATCCCTCAAACAGTTCCTAACCCTCCTCCTGCGCTCCTTCTATTTCCCTGACCCGCCATCAAAACTCAGCCTTGTTGTTGCTAGTCTCTTTCTAAATTGGGATGCTCATGTCATGTGCCCCAACCTCCCCAGCTACTCACTGTAGTACAATGCCCTAATTAAAGTTTGGTTTTAAGGAATAATTGGCAGCCAGTACTCTGATTTTATACTGTATGATCTCACAGAAGTCCCAAATTCCCAGCCCCAAAATTTCTTTCAGAAAACATGTCGTCACTGAATCTAGGTTCGTACTTTGTTCCCATCACCAAATTTCTGCCTGTATGTCATTGTGGATCTCATTAGTGCCCCTAGGCACTATAGGCCTATGTAGGAGAGTTTCTACTGCTTTCACTCCTGCTTTATGCTTATTGAAGTATATGCTTCGTCCACTTTCTGTTCAAGTATACGAAAGCCTTCACATTGTCTAGCGTCCATCTCTCCACCCTACTACTAACCGATCCATTCTTGAAAGTAATTACTTTTGTCTAATTTACATTAACGGTAAGTAACCATTCTTTGCAGTAAGTCCAAAGTCCTCTCTGTAGAACACAGTACGATATCATCCATGTATTAAAGCTCTAATACTTTCCTATCTCTTACCAGGCGCCTACATGTCCTCTTGTAACACCACGTCTATAATGTCATTTAATATCATTTATAAAGAGATTAAACAGTAAGGGGATAAATCCATACTTAATTCACTCCCTTCCTGCTTACGAAACTTTCCAATATTTTATTCTTAATGAAGAATCATATTTCTGTATACTGTCTGTAGAGCTCAAATCGTTTTCCCCGATATTGTCTTTACTGACTCTTTGAACCATAGTATTTGACGATGGATAGAATCAAAGACGTTTTTAAAATCAATAAAAGCACAATGCAAATGTTGATATGTTACTAAATTTTGTTCCCCATGCTTTTATACAGTAATCTACAACATATTTTCTCTATAACTGGTAACAAAATGACCCTATAATTGTCCGGAGCTTCCATCGTTCCCTATCCCTTATAAATTTACCCAGCAGGTAGGGCAGTTCCCTTTATTAACAATTGCTTAATATTTGGAGCACCACCATACCTAGCTGACTAACGCTCGCGCAACTTTCAGTAAGACTTCCTCCGGTGGTTTAACTCCTTAAAATAAAATTAGTGGTTTAACTCCTTAAAATAAAATTAGCGTATGTATTAAAAAACATAAATTTGTCTTGTAAACGTTAAATTATTCAAATTTATTTTGTTACATCTGCGGTGAATTTACAACAGTATCTCAACGCATTTACTTAAGTCCTGTAGATAGAAAAAATGTTGTAAAGTTCCCGATATTTTCAAGATTGGGTAAATGGGTAAATAAATAGCCAGGGCCCGGATTTTTAGTTTTTTATAAACCTTGAATTAGTTTTTATAGTATGTTAAAATAATTTTTAACACTTTTAGGGTAGTTTTTTTTAAGTTTATCTTAGATAAAGTAAAAACACGTTGATACAAATATACGATAATATGAATTCATTTTAATTTAATTTTACTTGCACTTTCCATTGTTCTGAAACACAAACTATGTGAATACTTAAAATAGTCAGTCTTGATAATGACAGCACAATGCATTTTTGAAAATTTGTAAAGCACTATACTTATTTAAAATTTTCAAGGCTTTATAATGTCGGGACATTGACTTCTTTTTAAAAAAAATAAACGTTTTAAACATTTTTTAAAACATTTTTGAAACTTTTAAAGCACTTAAATTAATTTAACTAGAACATTTTAAATTTTGTCAAAGTCAATTAAAACATTTTTTTCAGTTATTTAGGTTCTGTTGTACTGCACTATTAAATACATTGTTACGTTTTCATGGTGAAACTTTTTCTGTTGTATTTTAAAAGGTTCTTATAGTAAGAAAATGTTTTCTGCACACAGCATGAAATTATCGGTGCAAATTTCAATGAAATCACTTCTCTAGAGGGAGAGTTTTAACTGCTTGTGTCACATAAATAAAAAACTGATGATCCGCAGGGTGCGGGTTCAATTATTGCCACGCCCTTATATTTTTTAATATTAATACTGCTATACGCATACCAAAGAAATGCGAATAAAACTTACTTAATGCTTTCTCAACAATGAATGTATTACTAACATACATTTGCCAATAAGCTTACTACTAACATGATGCCTAAAGTTTAGTTTACGTAACACAGGACAGGATTCTGATTGGCGAGTACAGTAGGTTGTAATTATATGAATTGACATGTTAAGATTTAAGTGTATCGAGTGAAACATCAACTTAAAACGTCGACTAAAAGCTGTGTTTTAGGCCTAATCGGAAAAACAATAAAAGAGAATCGAAAACAAATGACTACTCGAGAGCAAATGTCATAACCATCGCGTCAAAGTGATACGTCCCTTTGTTATTGTGTGATATGCTTTCAAGGGACATCTGCATTGGCCAGTGGCATACTGGCGTTTTAGAAACTTATAACCATAGTTTCGAAATTCAAACATACAGGCCATGCGCTTTCTATCTCAAATTACCTGTCTAAGATATTTTTACACTCTTTGAGTGTGTGTGTGTGTGTGTGTTTTAAGGCTCTAGCGATCGCAATTTTTGTTTTTTTCTTAACGACGATGCTCGGTAACGATTCGTTGAATTCGTTAAGCAACAAAATTGGACCAATGGGAGTGCGGGTTAACGTAAAGTGAAACATTTTTAAAAAAGTTAAAAATCGCTCTAGCGGCCGCAATTTTTGTTTTTTTCTCAACGAGCTCGATAGATTTCTTTTAAATAAATGGATAAATAGTTTTCGAAAATAATGGCAATCGGGCTATTGGGAGTGGGGATATATTTGAAAAACAACTAGGGGTTAAATCGAAAATTTAAAATCGTTCCATCGGGACGGGCAATCGGGCTATTGGGAGTGGGGATATATTTGAAAAACAACTAGGGGTTAAATCGAAAATTTAAAATCGTTCCATCGGGAGGAATTTTAATTTATTTTATCGAAAGTGGTATATGCTAGGTCTGGGCCTCCTAATAGTCCAATTTCACTGATTTTGGAAACATTTTTTATTATTTTATTTTAATGGCATAATTGGGCATATACCATTTGTTTGGCTTTACCTGAAACCCAAACTTTAAAAATCGCTGTAGCGACATTAATACTTATTTTTCCGCAACGAAAGTCCGTACATATCATTTAAATAATGTAAAAAAAGTTTCTGAAAATCAAAGAAAGTGTTAACATTAAACCCAAAATTTAAAAATCGCTCTAGCAGATCCAATATTTGTTTTTTCATAACTAAACTTGGAATATATAGTTTAAATCAAACAAAAAATACTTTTGAAAATCTCTGAAATCAGATCATTATGAGTGGGGGTTTACCTGAAAAATGAGTGATTTAAAAATCACTCTAGCGGCCGCATTTTATAAATTTTAAAGGAAACTCGGTGAATGCTATTGAATTAAAACAAGAAAAATAGTTTCAGAAAATCATTTAGATCAGACTATTATGAGGGGGGGGGGTACCTCAAACCCACACATTTAAAAATTGCTCTAGTGCCATTAATATTATTTTTTTCGCAACGAAACTCAGTATATACCATTTTAATAAAACAAGAAAATAGTAGGTGTTAAAGAGAAATTAAAAAATAGCTCTAACAATTTTCACTCTTTCAATTGTTTTAAAGGAAACTCGATATATGCTCTTGCGGTTAACTTTCTCTATTGTTTTGAAATAAAAACAAATTAATTCAGCATATAAATTGTATTTATAAACATGCGCATGTTTTATATTAATATAAAATTTAAGCATCATAATAAATGTGAAATATTAATCTAATATGTGTATGAGAACTATATTTTATGTAAAAATGCTCTGTAACAACCTTCAGAAAACGTTTGCGTTACATGTATTTACTACAATAACATATAAACTAAATTTCAAAGACAATGAAAATTGATATAAATTTCTATTTTGTCTTATTGAACATCTTCTTCTTGAACACACAATTTTCTGTTATTTTTCTCTATTTTAGTGAATGTAAAGATATCAAGGGCTTAGTTGAACATATAAATACATTTAAATATGTTTAAAAATACCCACACAATATGCCTTTGTCTATTCAGTGATCATATATTTAATTTAATTAATAATTTCCATTAATATTTTTGTTTTAATCTCGATAATGATAATGATGATAATAATAATAATAATAATAATAATAATTATTATTATTATTATTATTATTATTATTATTATTATAAAATGTGGTTTCTCTTTTGTAGCACTTATAGATGGCAAGAATTCTAACTTTGTCCCGCTAATACCACGCAGTGAAGCCATAACTTATTTCATTTCATTAACTCATAACGCTCAATTTGACTTTTATATTAGTTTTTATTGAAAGTTATTCAGTTTTTGTCCTGCGACTTTTTATGTTTTGATACGAGTTGTGATACAAGGGTAAAAGGAATTCAGATTGATAGACGAAATGTAGAACAGGTCATAGGAAATGATGAACACTAAAATAAAATTAAGAATTCAAGCCAGACAACAATGAGTAATCTGCTCGTGTAAATGTATTCCTCGTAGATCATAATAATATAAAGCTTTATTAAGCTTCCTTGCGATAAGCAGTACACTACAAAAACTACGATGTAATGTTTTTATTACAATAGAAGTGTATTAACCATCTCCTTGATATTTTTGTGTACTTCATATTGCGCACAAGTTCTGTAATATTTATTTATTTTATATGTGATGTTTAAACACAAAATGTATTCAATTAGGTCAAAACTTAAAATATTACTCATGTTCTGATTGATATTTTTGTGTACTTCATATTGCGTACAAGTTCTGTAATATTTATTTATTTTATATAAATAAATTTTAAACACAAAATGTTGTGTTTGTTTAAACACAAAATGTATTCAATTAGGTCAAAACTTAAAATATTACTCATGTTCTGATAGGGCTAATGAAAATAAGTATCCAAAAAATGAACTTTGCGGGCCAGAAGATGTAAAAATACCTGACGTTTCGACCATATCTCGTCGAGCATCTTCAGAAGATGAGTAAAGACTAAGTAGCCAAAGTGCGGTTGGAGTGGCAAGCGTCTCATATATACGCGGGAGAAGAACCACCCGCTCAATCTTATTGGCTGCGAGTCCGCCAATCACAGTGCGGCTGCGGCTGCTATCCCGTGATGTGTCCAGCTGGTTTGTAGGCTTGATCTTCATGTTTTCCAGCACAGAAGTCCATGTTTTGTGTATCCAAGCTGTTTCTTCTTTTTATTAAAATTATTTTTGTGCTTGTACATTTGGAAATTAAGTATAATTTAGACATAAACGCACATCTATGCAGTTTAGAGAAAAGAAATTAAATTGAATGTTGCACATTATAATTCATAAACCAGCGTTGATATAAAATAGTGAAACCTGGACATTAAGACAACTGAATATAAGGATTGAAACATGTACTACGAAGTTTCTACGGTAAACGGTAAAAAAGACAGAGTCCAGGTTACATGACTGAAAAGTAAACAAACTTGCAAAGAACCCTAATTAGATGGAAAGATAGAGGAAATACTGAACTTTCAGAAACAAAGCTTCTCTCACATATGTCGCATATTGGAATTCCATGACTAGTTAAGTTTGTTCATTGTAGAGAAAATGAGATGTGAATCAACATCTTACAAAATGGAAACTAACAATTCTTTTAGCTATCTCATTATGGAAGAAGGAAGAGAAGTTGAACTCATTAAACCTTGAATTAGAAGCATATTAAGGAACGAGGTACTTTAAAGGATATAATACACACCCGCGCATAGAAATATAAAGGTATTTTTACCTGCATCCGCAGCGAATCGTTTGTCAGTCGCCGGTTTCATCGCTGGACAAGGTTCCCTCGCATTTCTACTCCCACAACTTTGATTGTTTTTTTGATTGGTTTATTTATGGACGCTCTTTAACATCTCAGGTCATCAGCGTCCCATTCAACTCAGGACGTGAAACGGCCGACAAATTTTGCCCAGAGGCCTCTCCTTCAGGCTTGAGGTTCTTTTTCGTGCCACAAATGTACAACACGGGACCCACGGCTTTACTTCCCTTCCGAAGGAAGCCATATCTAGGATTTTTACGCCCGAATAAAATCCATCACTCCTGGCTGGGTTCGAACCACAATCTTGGGGTTTAGAAGGCAAGCATGGTAACCACTACACACACGACACACACAACTTTGATCATAGATAATATTCTTTTTATTTCGGAATCTGTGTTATAGTAGTTGTTCTTTTGCAGTCACACACTTCTGACAACTGTTTAATACATTGGTACACACAACTTGCCTCCGCAGTTTTTCAAACTTTTGTTCTGAGTGAATTTCATCTAAAATTTTGCTCAGGCTAAAAATGAATCTTGGAATTATAACATATAACTTCAAATGTAAAATTTTTATTTTCAGTCGAAATGATTCATGCTTATAATATACCTTGCCTATCAGCTGAAATATGCACATTCGCTTCTCGGTAGGGACTATGTACCTGGACAAAAATTTAAACGAATTCTGACAATACCAAGAAAAGCTATTTAAATAAACTTGGACTAAATCTCATTTTGTTCATTTACACATTTATTGATTCTATTCATTAATATAACTAAACTTGAACCGGCGGTCACTTAAATTCACCAGGACTATTGACATCTGAAGTAAAGTCCTATTTCATTTATCTCTCCCTAATGATCATGGGATTTGGTGGGTCAATTTAAATCATTTCTAACTACCTCAAACAAAGTAGGTATAGCATTACTTGGAGAACAATGTTAACGTCTTTGAAGCAATGGAGAAACTCTGCCTATAATAACCTTGGCTAAGGTAGAACATGCATTTGATGGAGTCATGTCAATAGTATAGAACTCGAAAGAATATCTCTAAAAGTTCTTCTTGAAATACAAAAGTCAAGAAATCTAGTTCTCCCTAATATCGTCCGGCATTAAACGTATTGAATGGCGGCTCACGTTCAATACAGAGAATTGTAAATGTGTGGCTATATATTCTTGTGAGATAGTTCCAGAAGTAAATGCTGTTAAATTTTGCAGTTCTTCTAAAGAATATAAAATATTCTTTAAAAGTATCACTGGTCGTAGCAAAATGGTATAGAATTGTATAGGTGGAACTGTACAAAATCTATCTACAAGAGATACCAGCATAGCTTGAGGTAGGTACATTCACTTTGCTATGCCAGTTCAAAACATTTTTCTCAAACAACGCTTGGGTAATGGCACAGAATGGGAGAAGCCCTATGATCTTTTTTTACATGAAATGAGAGTTCATTTATACTTGTTTGTTTATATTATGTTGGTATAATACGTGTGAAACATGAGGAGATGTATAGGATTTTGCCTAGGAAAACAGCATTGTTACGTCTCTGCAATCCCTTTCAGTACATTATTAGTGTCTTACAGATATAAGGGTGTTGAAGCCAGAGAAAATGAATTATTCAATTAAGTAACTCTCAGATATTCTTGATAATGTGGGAAATGTAAACATTCAGAGTTTATGTTCAACCCTTGATGTATGTAAGTACCAGTGGCAACATTGGAGAATCTCCAGGAATCTCTTTTAAGGTGTTACTGCTTAGACGAAAGCGAAAACTCTTACACTCGGAACTTGGTGGAATAGGACGAGGTTTGTTCCACACTTTACAAGCATGTTAAAGCAAATGTTAACATACCCTGCGCTAATTGTATTATTTTGATCCCAAACGCGAAAAATATTTTGTAATATAAGATAAAAAATTCAGAAAGTATGGCATTCGTTAATTTTTTTTCTCTATATCCGATTTTAGCACGTTTTAATAGAAAGAAAACAATCGAAGATGCTGAAAGTATATTTTAGTGATTTTTTCCCCCTTGCTTGGAAACCATTAACATGGTTCCATATTTTATATGCAAGCATATTATATCCAGGAATAACATATCAGAAATATATAATAAATATATTTAAAACTGTGCTTCATGCTAAAACAAAACTTCCTCCTTAACCATGCTGACTAATAATTGAATTTAGGGAAAACAATGAGGAATGAAAAATGTTCCCAGTGTGATTCTAGAATGCCCTCTCTCAGGTTAGACAGCATCCTGCGGAATTCACGCTCATCTGTCACTCCGCTTGAAAAACAAGTCACACAGGAAGCGCGTTGTCCCTAACAAAGCTACGGTATCTCAATCTATCAATATACGTAATCAATGAGTGGAGAGCAAAAATGAATATGAAGCAATGGTATGCAGGATTTAAACAGCCACAAATCATCCTGCCATCTGTCATATCTCCGGAGAGGAAATAAATGGAGTAAACAGTGTTTCAGGCCCAGTGGATCTCATTAATCTCCCTTTGAAAGGGGAAAAAGTGCCAAAAAAGTTGCCTCTTTAAGGTTCTAGTTCGGTCAACAACTGCGCACATGACGTCACCTGCCTAACGTTATTTTCTGTAAGGTTGACATACTTTTCTCTTATTAGTTATTGTTAGAAATTCATAGGGTTCTAAACATGAAACTGAGATTACATACGATAGTATCAATGTAATTTATACAATATTTAGTAGGGCACTTTGCAAAAATGAGTCCTATTTGTTCAACGCTATGAAGATCAAACTGTCACTGAGGCAATACTTTTATGTGATTGGGTTTGGATTCGTTGTGGATTTATGGATTAATTAATTTGGTTAAGGTTATATGGATTAGGTGTTTATAAGTAAGTGTTCGAATTTCATAAATTGATTAGTATCTTAGGAATGATTGGTCGAGCCTCCATTCAGTACCGCCGTGTTGTAATGTTTAATCCTCTGCTATAACCTCATTTTATTCGCTGAACGTTTTTATGATACACTGTCACAGGAAAGGAAATGATAAACGAGTAATAGTAAAGTAGCTCTCGAAGTTCTAGTTTATATCGTTTATTGACACATATTTGCGTATAAATATGTCACACCAGGTCACACTAGAATTTTGAAAACACTCTGGCTACAAAAACTGATTCACTTTATTTAACCGAGCTATACATCATGTTTATACACTCGTTTTACTATTCACTTAAACTGTCTTGAATTCGACTTAACCTCTGCCGTGAATAAACTGAGTGACTACCTGACTAACTGGAAGTAGATGCTTTAATTTAAAGTGCCGTAACTTTTGCAACTTCGTAACTTGTATAATTTGTAACTCCTCGTGTAATTTGCGTCTTCGCACATAGCTTTTGAATTCTAGTACCTTATTGAAAATACTTTCGTAGCCTAATCTCAATCTCCAACACCATGCTTCTCTTTTTCCTTGCCAATTTCCATCTTCATCTGCTTTTATTAATTCGACCTTCCGCCGGTCTTATGTGCTATAAACACCTTCAATATAACTTTCTAAATGTCACGTGATATGATCTTTCTACACCTATCTTTCTATTGGTTGATTTTACGCTAATTTATATTGTTTTTCTTTCATTGGCTATTTATCTAAGAATTGAATAGGGTCCTCCCACGATCGATTCTTAGATCTTAGTTCTTTGGTACTGACCTAAATAACTAGACTTCAAAAGAAAGCCGTATCGGAAATGTCATGAGTTTATGATTTTACGATTTGCTTTAGTTATTGTATGAATCTTTTCGGCAATGCTAACAAAAGGACACTTGTTTCCTTTTGATCGCGATTAGTTCCATTATCCAGCCGCTTCCAAGGTTCCATTTTGACCCGAATCTAACAAAAGGAAACCCTCTTAGTTTAAAAGGTTAGAATGCCTGTTATTTCTGCTCACCTTTCCTTTTCATTTATATTTTGTCTTCTTTCTTATTCCTGTAAATAACATGTGCAATCTACATGTCTATGATTATATTATATATAAATATTATTTCTAATCTGGGATTAATAATAAACAATTATTGTTTCACCACCTTATGTAAAAAGATTAGAATTAATAGTAAATGTGGCAACATTGTTGCAGAAGCGCTTCGCAATGGAACCAGGTAATGTCGCGTATGCCGCACTTTGGTTACTTATTGACTTACCTTTAGTACATGACTTAGTGTATGTATATATGTAATTCTATGTATTTCTGTGTTTTTCCCCTCAACATTTCTTTTGTGTAAATAGGAGAACGGTCTGGCTAGACCCGTGTGCTACATAAGTATATAATTTATGTATCTGATAAGCCATTATTGAATTAAATATACCTTACAACTACTATCTAAGAGAGACTATACAGACGAAATAGACATAATCTGTGGTCAGCTGGCCGTTTAATATAGTGTAAACATAGACCTCGAAAGTTCTTGCACTTAAAAACGACCAATATTCATGTATCTGTTCACTAAAAATGCCCTAAAGTAACAACAATATGCATTATAAAATAGTGGATTTTCAATGAGAATTTAAATAGTTCCTTAATTGAATATTAATCACATTTTCTGTTAGTAATGAAACAATACCACAATTATATTTTCTCCACATTTCTTCAATGTGTCAAACTTCTTCTGTAGAAGCTTGTAAGCTGAAAATGTTCTTTAAATGTAACCGCTTGTTATCGAAGAGAATTTATAATAAGAGACATTACTTGAGAAAGTCCAGTCCGTACCATTTAGGATTGATGGCGTTTTATAACTTGGCTGTTAGTAAGCTCTTTCTCCAACTTCTTGATTACAATACAGCCTTTCTCCTGCAATATTGTCTGCCTTTGTAACACCCAGCGCACTAAAAAGTGGCCTCCTATGGACTTATAGTGCAGTTATTTCTTTGGTGATGCATGAAAAATGTTAATTCTAAAGTTAATGTTAAATGTTAATTTTTCTAAGACACTGTTATTCATTGCATTCCATAGCAAGTTCACTGCCTCCCTGACTTTGCCCAAATATAGAAAATATTACTTTTTCTTAGCATTCGAAAATGTCACAGGAAGGGACATCTTCTGATAATTCTGTCTTCAAATGCTGCTGTAACTTGGATATAACAATACATTACTCACTAGAAAATTCACAAATATAATTTCATTTAAATACTAATAAAATTAATTTTTATTAAAAATTTACTACCAACCCACTAAAACTTTAGCTTTAACCATTATATCAGTATATTTACTCTTAACTATAATTAAAATCATTAACATTTTACAATGTTCCAATGTTTCAATTTGATGAGAATAATTATCCATGAATCATATTTCTTATTGCCTCGTTCGTCCTTTTTCTCTTTAATGGCTTCTTAATCAGCGACTACCTCCCCCTCTCTCCATTCTTTTAAGATTAATGGTTAAATTATACATTAACTCACTTGAACTTTCTTAGAATTTGAAAAAATAAATTGAAAATGATATTTAATAATTATCCACTGTTAACATTACATGCTCCCTTTTCACAATATACAACTTCACCAGTTTGAAAGATTTACTTTGTTCTTCTGATAGTCGTTTATTAAGCAGGGCTTTGCGGCTTTGCTTTTGGTGTTTGAACTTCACTGTTCGAACTTACTCCAGTTATACGTAATTAAACCGATTGCGCATTCAATTACTTCTGATGTGAACAGCAGACTTCAAGTGTCGAGTAATATGATAGATGAGGTGACATTATATTTAAGCACAGCAAACATGTTGCAAACTTTACACCTTAGAACCTTTCTCTAATTACTCGCAGGCCCTCCTCATAAGAACCCGCTTCCATTTGATACTATTGTCGACTGTTTTTTTTTACATCAGTGATACCAATGAATTGAACTTCTTCAGCTAAATAAGACACCGTTCTAAACGTAAATACCTCAAATCAAATGAGAGCGAATAGCATTCTTATTGAATGTTAACATGATACATAAAGCTTGTTGCTGAGCAATACCAGGCATTTCTTGTAAAGATCGTCCTTGTTCTTAAACCAGTATAAATATAAATATTCTGCATTTAAAACAACATCTTTGTAAATGGTTACTTCAAAACGGGTAAATATGCACCACATGTGTGAGTAAGATATTATATGTAATATGCGTTATTGGTTCGATCCAGTTACATATGAAAAACAAAGTTTATGTTTGTTTAATGTTAAGAACGTATTCGGAAAATATATTTCAACACTTGTTAAATATGCATGGACTCCCAGGTCTAGACAAATCACGATATTTTCAAGCATGGAGCGTGGAGTTGGATAAATGGAATATGAAAGATATCATAGTGTTACCAAGTACTCATGTGGCTTGTAGAAAATACGAGGGTAGGTTCATAAGTTTCCGGCCTACCGTTTTCTAGGTATGATAAAGACTAAAATTATGTTTCAAATTTATATATAGTTACCCTTTATTAATAATACACTTCTCATATCTTTGAATTGACATTTAAATTCCCCGCAAAAAATAGAAGTCTTTGCATCTATCACTTCTTCGTCACAGTTAAATTTCCTTCCTTGAAGGTCTTTTTTGAGTTTTGAGGAGAAGAAATAATTACTGGGAGCTAGATCTGGGATGTAGGGTGGACGGTTGATCACCTTGAAGCCACATATCTTCACAGCTTCCTTTGCAACAAGAGCTGTGAGCACAAGTGCCTTGTCGTAAAGAAGGCGCACACCATCACTCAGCTTTCCACTCCTTTTCTCTTTGATGGAAGCATGAAGTCTGCAGTAGACCAGCATATTACTCCCCATTAACTGTGGAGTTCCTCTCCTTGAAGTCAATGATGAGTATTCCTTCAGTCTCAAAAGATTGTCGCCATGATCTTGTTTTTTGATTGAGTGACTTGGCCTTAAGAGGAGGTGCTTCGCCAGGTTTACGCCCCTCCATTGATTCTCTTTTGGACAAGGGATCGTAGTAGAGGACCACAGTTTCATCTCCTGTAAAAATGGTTTGCAGAACTTTTCTCTTGTTGTCACGGCAGAACTCCAAAAATGCCTGACAACAGTAACTCGTTGCTGCTTTTGGACTGAGGAAAAGAGTCTAGGCTCTCATCTTGCACTAACCTTATTCATGTTTAAATGTTCATGAATAACTCTAAGGACTATTTTTTTTATAAAGACCCAATTATGCTGTTATTTCTGCAACTTTAAGTCGCCAGTCCTCCATAATTTCTCCTTCCATAAGAGCGATGTTTTCAGGAGTGAGCACCTCCAAGGGTCGACCTACACGCTCTTCGTCTTGAATTCTTTGTCGACTCATTCGAAAAATTTTGGCACATTCTTTTACGGAAGAATATGAAGAGGATGTTTCCTCATATACACCGTCCAATCGCTGTTTAATTTCATTTGGAGTAAGTCCTTCTTTTGTGAAGAACTTAATAACAGCTCGGGACTCCATTTTAAACATGTCACAATCTTCTACGCATGGCCTTCTTTATGCACCTGTATCTGAATAACTGAATACAGCGGAGCGAAAGTTACAGCCGCAATTATTTACTCAACAGATCAGGATTTCGTGTAGGCGAAGGTTATCTTAGAAGGAGATGTAAATGCTGTTTTCAAGTTACTGTAAACGAGACATACCTTGTGAAGAGTTCAGCATGTTCGGTTCCACGTCATATAGCAACGATACTGGTACTCATTTGGAGCCCACGAGAGTCAAACAGAGGTTTTCTTAAGCCATATCATGTTTATGAGGATCCTTCCTCTTCCCAGTTCGGTCCTGGTAGTCTAGCGGTACCACACTTCCCTCGTAGACCTGGTTTACTCTCGGCCAGGATCTATGGATTATTTCGGGCGTAAGAATTCTAAATATCGTTCCTTCGGAAGGGAAGTAAAGCCCTGGGTCCCGTGTCGTACATTTATGGCATTCAATCGACGTGGCTGCGAATAGCTCCACATTCCACCATTTAAGCCCCAGTGACTTCTCTTGCCTCCTGAGTCGAAGAGTTTCAGAATTGTTCCAGAGATTCTTCAAGCATTAGACCAGTTATCAAGAGAGCGGACATCTATTATATTGACATTGCTGGCAACGGGTTTTGCAGAACCCCGATGACCTCAAGGAAGGACAATAACGTTTAGAAAACTGTAAGTATCCTGTTGCAGTAGTAAGTACTAATTTAACGCAAAAACTACAGCGTGTTCATACGTTACATCTTAGATGTGCGTCTGTTCGATCATACAACACCCTCCCTTGATATGCTGTCTTGGTTCCGCCTGAAAGACCGAAGAAATATTCATTGTCTCACACTACTTTTCAAAATTATCCATACATCTTCTCCATCTTATCTTCTCGTTTTCAATATCTGTCTTCCTCTCATAATGTTAACACACGTTCTGAATTCCAGCACGTCCTATTATTACATTGCACCGAACATCACTTTACTCATCATCACTGCCCGTCTCTGGAATGCATTGCCACGGGATGTCAGAGACTGCCGAACTTTAGGAGCATTTCATAAGAAAATGTTTAATATTATCAGAAATAATCGATTACCCTAAATTTAGATTCCTTTTGTTACAATGCATGTATTTATTTGTTTTACGCTGCTGTAGAATTATTCATAATTTTACTTTATTACTATCATAAATGTTCCTCTCTCCTTCATAGTATTGTTACGGTTTTAAATCATATGTTTTGCTTGCATCTTTATTTATTTCCACTTTAAGGATTTACGTTGCTTGATATATGTATAAATTACCATTGTTGGTGCTTGTTGTATATTATTATTCTTTTATATTCTTATTTTTTCTTCTTCATAATATTTTTCATTATAAATATTTATGTATTAGCATGCATTTATTTATATACATAATATTTTACATTCGTTTATATGTGTACGAGTGTTGTCAATGTTGTAATTGTAATATTGTCGCTATAACTTCATGTAATTATTATTAGATTGGTTGGACGGAAGAGAAGGTCTAATGGCCTTAGTTCTATCAGAATAAATAAATAAATAAATAAATGGATGTCACCATTAGATTTGTATAAATTGACGCTATAGCTTCACATAACAAACATTTTAGGAAATAAAAACGTTTAGTATTACATTCAAAGTGATACTAAAATGATTTGTATTGTTAATCGTGTAATCATCCCAGAGTCTTTCAATGTTTAAAGACATTTGGTATTTGCTTTTCAAGTGAGGGAAAATTGCACAAAAATCCCCAATAGTTATTCCTAGCGGGGAATGTAACAAACTCGTTTATAATGCTGATGTTTTTTAAGTCTCTCTTTTACACAAGTTGCAAAAGTTAATTCTGTTAGCAGCAATGGCAATTAATATGCTAATGAATGGAGTAATTTATACCAGTACTAAATTCAAAATGCCACGTACCTGTGTATTATGGTAAATATTTATGGGCTTTTACACATCTGTCCCCTCGTTTAGGGGCTTGTTTGCTGTTATCACAGTTCCATCATTTATGATCAATTCACCTGCGTTGAGCATTAGCAGTTTAAGCCTATTCAATTTGTGGGACTAACAGAATAACATAACATGCTTATTTGTTTGCTTTTTCTCTTGTAACAGAATAAAATGCAAAACTCACATTGAAATTGTCAGACCATGGGTTGATATTATCAGAAGTCCTAATGTAGTTGTTAAGGTTGTGTTCCCAAACCTTTTATTTTTTATTGATTTTCTGTAAAAACCTACTGAAGATATTAGCATAACCTACTGTCAGATATTAGCATACTGTTTAGAAATCATACATAGCCTGGAAACCTCGCAGGCTATTTCGTTACTGAATTTTGCCCCTAAGAGGCAACTTGTAACCTGCGAGTGCTTATGCCGCACCTTGTATTAACAGTTTAGTATAAATGTGCTAAAAATAACAGCCAATATATATTTAAGAATATTTAAAAAATTTATGACATGGTGTTATATGATATAAATTAAGTAAAAAGGGTTCAATCGGCAATATGGTTGATAGTAATAGTAATTGACTTTTTATTGTATCAGTTTTAGAATACATTCAAATAAATACAACTGTCGTATGGGCCTTACGGCCTACATGCTAATATATTTCTTATAACAATCAAAATGGCCTTACACATACATACATATATACATATGTACATACCTGCATACAAATATACATATACTTTGATATATTTACGCTTTCTATTAATAATTTTATATTCAAATACTTAAACATAAATGGTGCCATTACAGGAGTTATATTATCAAAAGAGATTTTATGTTAAGTGCGACTTTGGGGAAGTTAGTGCCATGAGACAAGGGAGAGGGCTTAGGCAAGGTTATAAATTAAGTCTATTGTTTAATTTGTTCATTGATGATTTTTTTTTGGTTGGTTTATTTATGGACGCTCTTTAACAGCTCAGGTCATCAGCGTCCCATTCAACTCAGGGCGTGAAACGGCCGACAAATTTTGCTAGAGAGGCCTCTCTTTCAGACTTGAGGTTCTTTTTCGTGCCGTAAATGTGCGACACGAGACCCACGGCTTTACTTCCGTTCCGAAGGAAGTTCATTGATGATATTTTGGATTGTTTGAAATATGTTTGTACTCACATGCCTGCAATTAATAATGTAGATATTCCTGGCTTATTGTATGTAGATGATCTGGTGGCATGCTCAATTCTCAGGTTCGAAACCCCCAGATACTGATCACCAACATTTAATTTAAGATTATCTATTTTATACATGTTAACATATCTTGTGATGTATTTGCAATGTGTGTTTCGCACTTACTTTGTTATGTTTCCTTAAGACGGCCAGCTTGTATGCTGTAAAAGTTTATTGCTCCCAATAAACACAAGAGCACTTTAGTTTGTCCACGCAGACCCTGCCGACAATTGTCAGATTTCCAAAGGTAACCCTCGTTTTGTAAGGCGAGGGTTTTTAAGAATAATAAAACCGTACCGCTATAGTTGAGTGTTATTTTGAAGGAAAACAGAAAGTTTTTGTTGGGCAACAGGGTCAGCAACCTTTTCTCCTCTCACATAACCTAACGACCCTATTAAAATAAAACACGCCTGATAGAGCCCCCCCCCCCAAAAAAACACTAATCGCGAATATCAAAAGATTATGGCCAATAGCAAGCCTTGATCGAGAATAGGAAGTGATGTGAGATTGGTCCAACTTGAAGTTGTTCTTGACTCCTCGTCGATTAATTGAAAAAAATTAATATTTGTAATTTTGGAATCAGCAACTCAGTAATTATGTGCAAATATGTTGTACATTTTCTTTCAGTGAAGGAACTTTAATGATATAACGCATATATGTATAGTTAAGATTGTATAGTGTTTAAATGCGTTCATAATGTGTAATTTGTGATATTATTTAACAGATAACATGTAGTAATACAGCAAAGTAATGAAAAACTCTCGTCTTTCTCCGAACACGTAAGACTTGGCAAACGACAGGCAGTGCAAGGTAATGCCATCTGGTATGCAGCTAGAGCTGGAAATGCCCCCGCCTCAAGCGAGACACCGGCCTGTTCGGTGGCAAAGTCGCGAGTTGCGGGTGTTCGATTAAAAGGTTCAGTGACAGTAAAGTATGAAATATGTTTAAACTCATCTTATTGACGAATAGCGAAGCATTTGGCTTGACCAAAATTGTCCAGCGAATAGAAATGGAATTCAGTGAGGTAAGCACTGAACAATAACTGATGTTAACACGAAACTGGCGGGAATGTTTCGCGCCGCTTTCCGTGGAAAGCGTCATTTTATACCGAGTATAAAAAGGATCGATTTTGCCCAAAACGGGCAGTCTGAGAATTCCCCGGGCCCAGATACGTGTGGTTGCTGTCGCCCGGAAATCAGCGAAAGAGCGGCCTAAGGACCAAGTACCAGTTCCGGCAATAACGAGGCTTGACTGTCAATCGCCACGCGAGATACCGACCTAATATTACTGGGCTACATTAAGAGTAGTGTTGAAATAGCAATATCTTCGTATTTGGCACCTTTTATTGAACGCAATAAATTTACTTATTTGCCAAGATTATCTTGCCTGCGTTCCGACGTGAGACGTGAATCGGCCTAAATATTCATGTTTGGGAGAATAAACAACCTCTGCAACTAAATCACGAGGCGTATCTATCACCGAATACCATATTAAATTCCCGTTCAAGTAGCCCTGGATAGCTTACAGCTGCTGCAACTCAGCAGAAATCCCGAAAGAGAGAGAGACAGACAGACAGACAGACAGACAGACAGACAGAGACAGAGAGTCTCATGGAAACAGCGGGCTTAGATTAATCAACACAGCTACCATACAGCCCAATCCCATCCCCCACATATCTACTTCAAATTGACATTCGAGACCTGGGGTCAATAATTCCCACTCCCCACCAACTATCCTAGTTTTTAACCTACAAACTTTAAGAATGATAAAACTTGTCAGAACTCGAAGTTGAAAACAACACTAGTCATTCGAGTGACAGCAATAGTATAAAAGTCGAGGGCTGTAGTCGAGCAGAAGTAACGATTAATCAGAAATAGTTATATTAGTACAGTGCAGATCAGTCCAGGGCGGAAGTGATCAGTATTTCAACAGTATTAGTAGTAGTCGATGAGTAACAACAGTTTGAACATAGATAGATCGATTAGTGAACCGTGGTCAACATTAGTATTAGCAATCAGCGATTAAAGCGTAGCAAATATATAACATTTCATTTGACGAGGGAAGTCAGTTCTAAGTTCGAGTTCTTTCAAATTCGAAACTCTTAAACTGTCTCTCCATTCACGGAAGATACTGTAACCGGTGAATTTCTGTGATTACAACAAATAAACATCATCAGTAAAACAGAATAATCTCTTACTAGAGACCTCTCCAACATCCCTTTCCCCCAAGGCGAGCTATTGACTGAAAACATCAAGCAACAAGATGTAGCTAGCCGGAAGACCAGATCTTCGAAATCGCAGTTCCTAAAGGAAGCAGAACAGGACAGATACTTCGCCTAATCAACTCCTGATTAAGTCTCTCTTAATTAAATACCAATTAAATCTCCCTCCATAATACGGCTTCACGCGATTGGTTTAATGTTAGCTGTAGGTGATATTGATAAGATATTATGAAAAGTGTGGAATAAACTAAAATAATGGAGTTCAAAAGGGCAATAAACTGCTTAAGGTGAAAAGTGGTAGATGGTAGACAAAGAAACATCTGGGGGAAAAAAAAAAAACGAGCAGTAATGGAGGCTGAGAGAAACAGAAGAACTGCAATAGCGAAGTGGAGAATACCATGACAGTGATAAGAAAGTGTTTATATTAAAACCAGTAATGAGTATATTGTTTGAAAGGCTTGGTCGAATCACGATTGATTTATGGAGGGGAAAATTGGGGGATAGAGGAGGGATGGTGTAATGTGAATTGAATATTAGAATCTTTCATAATCTAATTTTTGGAGTTGTCAATAATATTGCAAATGTAAGAGCTTTGATAGAGTTAGGAAAAGTAAGTGTAAGAGGGTTAACCATGGTAAAAGTTGTGAAATATTTACTTTACGTTCAAGAGTTACCTCATACTGACACTGTCAAAATATGCCTGAAATATCAAGAAGGAAATCTAGGTATATTGATAAATTCCTGACTGAAAAAATCAGAGAACAGATATTTAGAAATGGGTTAGGAGATTTTTGAGCTAAAATTGTATATTTTAGAAGAAGATATTGGAGGAAAGTAAGGTAAAGAATGGAAGATATAGATATAAAAAATGTTTATTTGCCCAGATTAGGGAGAAAAGTTTACTAGTGTACTATAAGGAACTAAAAGAAGATCGAGAAAGGGAGAAGTATATTTTAATTTGTAAGAAAAGTGAAAGAGAAGGGGTAGCCTGTTTTCGATTAGGTGTTTGGAAATTGGGGGGATGTTATAGCAAGATTGTGCCATATCTATGGAGAGAAGGAAAATGATATTCACGTAATTTTCCAGTGTAAAGCCTAAAATGATTGGGGGCAAAATTTTAACAAGTATGAAATATTTACGGAGGAATAAAAAAATTGTATTCAAAAATATTTTTGAAAGTTGTGAGCAGATGTCTAAATTAGGGTAGTTTTTATGGAAGGTAAGAATGAAATCGAAATTGTGAATTGAAAGACATGTAGCTTAAAGTTTATTTGGTATTGTTTTAGGAAAATAACTGTGTTTAATTTAAAATTAATTAAATAAATTATATAATACACATTTTATCCAGGAGGTTACATCTCAGAATGGTCAGGGCTTATTAGCATCACATTCATTGTTCATATATTTAAGATTTCAAAGTTCCTTGCACTTGCAGTTTTGCCAGTGATTTCGAAGGACAATAACATTGCAGAAGAAGGCGTTATTTTCTCAGTCATATCTCTTGGGTTAACGAAATTGGAGCTAATAATGCTTTAAAACAGAAACGATAAGTGCTGGCTGTAATACGGATATAAACATTAAGATGAGGCTATAAGTTCCAGCATTATTTCTAATATTAAGGTTAGTATATAAGGAATATATGAATTGCTACAAATGTTTTGAATATTTTCTCCGATTGCGAAAAAAAAATTACAAAGAGCGATATTTAGACTACATAAAAAAACTCAAGAATGCCGATTGGCACTTTCTAAAAGCAAAATATAAGTGTTAGGATATAAAGGAATACACCCTTTAAGGGAAAAATGTCATTGATTTTTTATTATTTGGTTTGTCAAATTGCATACCATAGAACAAATTATCTAGAAATTAAATATTTCAGAAAAAAAAGGAAAGAAATAGTTATTACATTCTATAAAAATATGCATATTGTGACTTTATTTTATGTTTCTGTATAGTTTATTACAACACAATAGAAATGAAGATATGCGTCTAGATTAAAATAGAAATTATGCCAAATGTTAGTAATGAAATGGTACGAATATACTAAGAATGAATAATACTTTTTAAAATATTTGAATTACCAATCTACCGAAAGAAAAAAACTTAGAATGACCGCAGAATCGATGGACAGAGAAATTGTAATCTTTCTGGAGAAGAAACAGCAGTTTTCGTCTAATTCTGTAAGTCTATGATGGTGGTGATTAGGTCCAAAAAGAGCATTACCAATAATACCGGCATAAAGATAATTGAAACTTGGAAAAGGAAATGTGAAGAAATGTATAGCTTAGTGCATGAAACAAGATAGGCTAAAGCCTGGAAAACGGTTAATGGTTAAATCAATGATGCAAAACGTCAGCAATAACGCTGTTATGCGCATTAAAAATAGGAAACTCATGATGGAACCTTTCAAAAGAGAGAAACGAGTTAATAAGCACCGAAGAGGAAGCAGTTAAATATATATTAAAGTTGAATGAATAAAAAATGATATAAAATAAATAAAATGTCAGACCATCTGAACTTGGTAAAATGTTATTACTCACGTTTTAGGAAACCCTTTCATTTAACATAATTAAGGAGTGAACGTTTCCAGAATACATGCATGTGGATATCGATATTTCATAAATAAAATATAAAGTATATGTAGGCTAAAGACATTCCTAGGGCTATAGCACGCCATAGAAGACGAAAAAGAACTCTTAGAGGAATTTATATGTAGAATACATAAACGAATTAACATTATTAGCACTAGGTAGTAATAGTGGTAGATTTATTCTAGTAGCATAATTATATAATTATAATAAAACTTCAACAGACGCACGGTCCAAGGTATCGTGCGTCTCTAAGTGTTTATTTATTATTTTTATTTTATTATATTGTTAAAATTCAACAAAATATGAATAATAAATAAAATGTAATCAAGATACAGATTAAAATCTAGGAATGTTACAAACACACAGTTGGATTCATGAAATTTGTTTCCCCCTCCCTTCTTATTTATATGGTCTGAAAAGACCTGAGCTGTCTCACATGTATCAGAAATTTATGTATTCACTCCACTTCTTGCCAGCGTGGACCATCTCCCCCTTGTTCGAGATACTTACCTTCATTCTTCCATACCTTGACATTGGTTATTATATGATTCAAGATTCCTTCTCGTCAAGATGGGTTACATTAGTGATCGCCATATTCTAGTCTAAGCCAAGCGAATCCCTGGCAAACGAGTTTGTCCCTTATTTTGATGTACTGCTCCATATCCCACTGAATTTTTAACCCAGGCTGTACTTCCGATAAAATTAGTTCCCTGCATTGCTCAATTGTCTGCTGCCTATCCATATCTCTCAAGCGGTTCTTAACCTTCCTCCATACGCTCCTTCCATATCCCTGATCCGCTATTCAAATGAAGCCTTTCTTAATTTCAATGTTCATGACATAATCCATTCTAACTTTAGCTGTTCATTTATCTACCCTGATTTTACACTCTACAGGTTCTACCAAAATTTTAAGGACATCCATTTTAATTTTAAAAGCTTTATTTTAAACATACATACATTATATATAATATAAATTAAAAATAATGTAACGTTATTAGCTAAAATAACAATAACTAGATAAGCAGAATGAAATAAAACACTAAGAAAAAATCACAGATTAGTAACCGTTATATTTCGAACTGCTTGAGTTCTTCCATGGCCAGAAGACAAGTGAAGGTGTTAAAAATAAATATTCAATATCCAAGGAAAACGTTTTGAATGGGGACAGATGAAACAAGCAACAAGAGAGAGGGAGAAAAAACTAATACGTAAGATGTAAACCCGGTGGCATATGCGCTTTATGTAAAAATATAGCTGCAATTTCTCTATCTCTGAGTAAACTTTCAGAGCTATGTTTAGATAACGCATCAATAAGTGTTAACTTAAATGATCTTCAAAATCCTTACAGTGAGATAAGGCAACCGACAAGGGAGACTTGGTTTTAACAGAACGTCTATGATTGTTCATGGGTAGCGAAACAACAGTAGAAGTTAAAGCAATATAAAATGCTTTGCAAAGCTTACAAGATAACACATATACGACGTTCTTAGAAGAACGGGTAGCAAATGAAGAAATGTTAAATTCTCTGGATAAATTAGGGCTGTGGACTGAATGACACGGCATAATTAGCGCACAGGTTTTACATTTAGGGCGTTGCCAAGGATATGAACCAGGAACAGGATGAGGTAAATTTGAAGGATATAGATTTCGGGGAAATATACTTTTAAGGTTAGGGGGTTCTAAAATTAAGACGAGGGGCGAATTTAGAAAAAAAAACCACTTAAAGAAGAATGTATTAATAAATTACCGTGGCATTCTTTCAAATTAGGTCTGGTGCTTCCATTTCCAGGCAGGTAAGTAATAACAAGGTTAATGAAGTTATTATCAGAAGTTCTAGGTTTTGCATTGGAAAGTTTTGTGCTCTACTAGAATGATACGGAATTCTAAGAGAGAGGCATGGGAACTTTTGAGCTAGGTTTTTAATATAATTATTAAGAGATGAAAAGTTGTTACAAAGACGGTGGCCAAGGTTTGAAAGAGAAAAAGGAATAGATCTTTTGATATGCAAGGGATGACAGCTATCAAAATGAAGATATTGGTGTAAACTTGTAAGCTTAATTGCACAAACGCAATAAAAGGGCAATTTCTTAAAGAAATATCAATATCTAGGAACGTAGCAGCATTGGGAGAGACAGAAGAAATGAACTTAACTGAAAATTTGGAGTTAAGATTAGCAAAAAAATGATCGAGAGATTCTGAGCCATGAGTCCAAAGCCCGAATATATCATCAATATATCTCAGCCACAATAATGGTGCCAAAGGTTCTGACTTAAGAAATTCCTCCTCTAAGGGAGCCATAAAAAGATTGGCATAAGAAGGTGCCAGTCTGGTGTTCATCGCAGTACCTTTAATTTGTAGATAATGTTTATCCTCAAAACTAAACGCATTGCGAGTGAGAACCAGATAAGCAAGATGACAAATAAAATCTGTGGATGGGATATGAGGAGATGCTCGAGAGTCCAAGAAATGTGTAACAGCAGCTAATCCTTCACGATGGGGAATGTTAGTATAGAGTGACGTCACATCGATAGTGGCCAGAAGTATATCAGAATGTGCCGAAGGTTCAACTTTCTTAAGCAAACTCAAGAAATGGAAGGGATCTTTGATATAGGAAGTCCTAGACGTAACCGAAAACTATGTAACGTAGCTGTAGCCAAAAATCTACTGGGGCGGAAATGCATTCAGTGGAGGAAGAAAATGTATATCGAAATGTCATGACAAGAACAAGGAAATTTCCATATGAAATGTGAAAAAGTTAATTATTTATCAAATAGTTGATCAAACTACGTCTATTTTAAGTAAACATTAAAGTTCCTATAACTACTGCTTAAGGGTTATCAATTAATAATTAAATGCAATAAAAGAGCCTAGCAGACAGAAGTGTAAAAATTACATTTTTGCGTTTGAATGGAGAAACTCCACCACAATACTCGAGAAGATTTTCGCCCATAGTAAAATGAAAACTTACATATTTTTGTATTTTTAACCGATACATTGCATCAGGCAATCGTGGAGGTACACCACGAAATATTGTAACCGCCTATAACATATCTTTGAAATATATTGTTAAATATGTTTTGCATAAAAATGCTTTAGCCTGCTGTGTATTTATGCAAGTCATCCCCTCTGGGAAGCTAGAAGAATGGAGAGATGTTATGGATCTCCTGTGATGGACACAAGGACGACATGGTTTGGAAATGATAGATGATCGCAGCACTTGAGTCTTCACCCCTCAATATGAGGGGATCAATCCACTTGGTTCCGTCACTTCCAACAGCTGACTGTCTATCTTGCGGGAGCAGCCGATTCACATGTCAGTCAAGCCTTTGTCCCGTCACATACTGGGTTAACATTTTCCCTTCTTATGAGACAGCAATGATAAGCATGTCAAGATCCTCTTAGCATTCTGTTCATATTTCTTCAATCTGCCTTTAAAGGCAACCATTAAGTCATCGGAGGTTTTATTTTTTCATTCAGAGGATCAAATGGAAAACTGGACGAAACATTCAAAGGAAAAGGAAAGTAATATTTTGCATGTGTTGATGAAATATGGGTCTCCAAAAAAGAAATATATATATACAAAAACAAATAGAAAACTCTACCGAAACGTTCTATTAAACAAAATAAAAATAAAAAAGCAATGTATAGGCTTCTTATAATGGTTATATTTCAATTTTTATCGGTGTGATGAAAAACACAAACATCCTAATGAAAATTTTGATAGACAGGAAAAGTAGAAAATCTAAATAAAAAAACACACGTTCTACAAAGAAAAAATTATTTAAAAAAATAAAGTAAAATTATAAATTTTAAACTTTCTTATTTTTTACAATGAAGATGATAATAAATTGATGAAACAAAACGAGGATTTATGGGTCTAATTTTATTTTAGCTGATTTTAACGCTCTATTTGGCAATGATTGCATTTCATGGCAGTAAGCAAATATTTAGAGAAAGTGTGCATTACAGATATAAGAATTATTAATAGAGTTTTTGCATTTATAATATATCGCGATTCTTTTATCACGAAGTGGAATATAGAATTCTTTTGTCTTAGTAAACACATGCGCCAATTCCTCAGGTTTCATGTTATTGGTGAGTGAATAATGCCAATATTTCACTTCGACTGTTCGTGAAATAGCAATGTTTGTATAAAAGCTAAATATTCACAATTAATATGATTGCTAGTGTTTTATCATTTTAATACTTTTAAAATATGTTTTATAATTTCCTTAAAACACTTGAATCGTTTACTTGCCTCTTATTCGCTTAGTCATTAATGACTAAGTCGGTCCTTGTAGTGGTAACCATACTTGTCTTCTAAACCCAGGATCAATGGCTTTTTCCGGGCGTAAAAATCCTAAGTATGGCTTCTTTCGGAAGGTAAGTAAAGCCGTGACTCCCGTGTCGTACATTTATGGCACGAAAAAGAACCTCAAGCCTAAAATAAGTAGCATTTTTCTCAAGATTTGCACAGAATTCGTTGCATTTCTCTGTTCTAATTTTTGATCCTTCGTAAAATCGCCACACACTACGCACAGAGTATCAGGATAAGTACTATAGAATCTCCCAGCTGCATGAAACTTTCAGCACGCACTCATCAGATATGCTAGTGTTGCCAGCTAGCGGTACAAAACTCTACTGCAACTACTGTCGAGATGGCAGCACCAGTCCCGAACATTGTGGATACCACCTCGTACAATTACAATTAACGTTGCCCAATCATAGTTCAACTGTCATTGATTCCAGCACAACTGGACTCTCGTACGCAGTGCTCCGATGAGGCATGGCTCCTAAGTGGGTACGTCAAACTGTAAAATATTTTACAGCTCGCATGTGATAGCTGTTAATGATAAAAAGAATTGGAATGTGCTGTGTTCTTGTGAAGGCGCTGCATTATTGGCTCCTTGTTTTATATATAGAGTAATAATTATACTTACATTTTCCATGACTTTTTAAGTGAGCTGGCCGAAGAGGAAATTCGTACAGAACAATATTACCAGCCAAGTTTTAGTATCCTTAATCTTGTGCCATTTCTGAATGACTTTGCCTACCTGGTTCCTTTATCTATTAGGGAAAGTGTATCGATTTTTCCTAGAACTGCAAGAAAACATTTAGTTGAAAATTGGGAAAGTGACTCTCATTTGAAAATAGTTTTTCTCGGACTATTAGCCAGGTGAATTCTGGAAGAAGTTCCAAGATTTCAAGAACTAATGGGATCATTCCGTGAAGATGAGAGCGACATTAGCTCTTGAAAGCTTGGAGCTTCTTCCAGAATTCACCTGGCTGATAGCCCGAGAAAAGTTATTTTCATATCACCGCCAGGAAAGCTTTAAGTCATGGTTGACTCTCAATTTATTGGTGAGAGCCTTCTGTAAGAAGGCAAGTGGTGTGCAGACATTATTTTAAGCTAATACAGTCACTTTTAACACTTATTACGAGATATCAAGTTCTCATACACCAATGTTAGTGCTATGTCCTCTAATTTGAAGGTATATATGATAATTATGGACCGAGAACCAGTGAAAAATCGTGCATAAAATTATGCCATATACTAAGAATTTTACTCTTTTATTACGAAAATGTATACTGAACTAACAATAAGGTCTTTTTTCGGCTATTCTTACTTTAGACACGAAAGTTTGAAGAGGCCAGCAGCGACGACCTGTACGTTCTCTAGTAGAATTTTACACAACTTTATTGGCAGAACGGCATTCGATAAGTACACGGTACTCCAGCGATGGTCATCACATCGAAAGGACGCTATTTCTCCATCAGGCAACTCCCCAGTTATCCTCAGGAGGATGATGGACACATACAAGAACTCCCTAATTCAACCACTAGGACAGGGAGGCGGTCGAAATATATTACAGAAGAAAAACAAAGACATAACAGTTAGCCACGAATGCACCCCGAGAGGTATTAATATATGTTTACGTCATACTGAATGCTTTCATTTTAAACGACTTTGGTACCATAGTTTGCTATAAAAACAAATTGCCTCCAAACTTGTGTCATCTCGTAAGAAGAGTAAATCCTTCAAAAACCCAACAAATGGTTAACAAGCGAGCTTAGCTTTCATTTCGCTTGATATAGTCAGACACTGAAATGCAAGAAATGGCGTATACAGCTATTCTTCTAAATTGCCTTCGGATATAAAGCGAACGGCGGGATAATAATGGCGTCCGTATTAGCATTTAAAATAATCAACTTTTACAGGCTGAATAGCTAACAGTAAATTTCACGCAGGCTTTCCGATAGCAACAAAAGTGATAATATCTGTATTAAATAATAAACTAAAAAGTTTAACTCAATATGAAGGGAAGAGCACGTTTTTATTTTGATAATCTGTAACAGAGAAATATGATATACAAGTGGAAAATGTATGTATACCTTGATCACATTTCATATGGGTGGTTCAATTTAGCGTAGATACATCATTCCGAGAGTTAATTGGTTATTGATTTAACCTGAGTCACCCATTATAATGTTTATGTAATACTTTAATTATTTCCTGGACGTAATTGTAAACCTTTAGCATTTTATTTTTAAACATTAATCACTCTATCTCTAGCCTATCATTGAGGTATATGAAAGTTTGTACTGCTATTTTAAAATCTTGTTATTATTTTGGAAGCTTTTATAATTTATTAAGTGTTATGTTTTCACCGTCTATTGTTCCTAAGGTAATAGAAAAGGAGGAAGGAAACTTTGAAGATAGAACGAAACACAATATTGTGGTCAGAACAATAATATTGTAATATTTAGGACAGTAGAAATTGTGAAGATATTAAAGCTGGATAAATTGCAAAAGATGGTACCAGTTCATGTCCAAGTAATATCTTAGTTCCTTATTAGATGGAAAAAGAGGCGCGGCTGACAGCGTATCCCTTCGCCCTCTTGGAGAGGAGACCAAGGTTCGAAATGGTGCCATAGTAGAAGAGCATATCATAACAGATTGCATCATGGTAATTAGGAGTGGGTCCTGGTGGTGTAGTCGTAACCATACTTGCCTTGGGCAGTATTTGCTATTATAGCAGGATTTATCCACCGATACTCTTTATTCAGATGAATTTATCTTTGAATAATTAATTTATAAAATAACGTTTATCTTTACAATGAAAATGTAATGTTTTGAACAAACCTTTACGAAAAATGCATCTCTTAATTAAAATTGCAAATAATGCATTAACTAAACCTAAGATTGCGGGTTCAAACCCGACCAGGACCGATAGATTTTTCCGGGCGTAAAAATCCTAAGTATGGCTTCCTTCGGAAGTAAAGCCGTGGGTCCCGTGTCGTACATTTACGGCACGAAAAAGAACCTCAAGCCTGAAAGAGGAGGCCTCTGAGCAAAATTTGTCGGCCGTTTCACCCCTTGTTTGAATGGGACGCTGATGACCTGAGATGTTAAAGAGCATTCGTAAAAAAACAAATAAAAAGTAATTACGGAATGGGGAACGCTTGGTTCGAGCACAGGAAAATTCGGAGTTTTTCTAAATGGGGGATATCAAATGAAATCGCGTGATCGAGCCAGAGGAAGCAGCGATCGCCGCGGCCGGCCTTGATCCCTAGGGATGTTGCGCATCAAATTCCAAGCAACGCTGAAATGTTCAGCTGTTTATTGATTATTAAGAATATATTATTGAAAAAAAGAGGCAATTTACGTAATACAGCTGATAATAACTGTTGATAGTTTTAAAATTTTCGGTTATATTTACCCAGTTTATTAATGCATTTCCAATTAATACGAGTGTGTTTGGTTAAGTCATGCAAAAATAAAGAAGACATCAGCTTAACGGGGAAAAAAAATGTTTTATTTCCCAATATTCTTTAAAATCTGTTCACTTATTCCAGTGATTTTCTAATCTGCTTATTCCATCAATAAAATGCGATTTCTTCAGCTCTACAAAATACGCATTTGAAAATTTCTTTCCTAATAGCCATTTCTTTATGTTAGGAAACAGAAAGCAGTCCAAGAGAGCCAAATTCGGAAAGTATGCGGGATGAGGAAATAGTTCACTCTTTAGATGCAAAATGTTCGAGGTCGCAATCGCATATTTTTGCGCTGTTGCGTTCTTGAGATGAAACAGGAACTTTTTCTTCTTGAAATGAGAACGTTTCTTCTTGATCGTTTCATTTAATTGTTCCAGTAACATATTTTCCGAAATGAATTAAAATTCCGCCAATGCAATAACAAAATACAATCGCCATCACTTTTCCTGTTGAGGGGTTTGTTTTGGCTCCGGAGCGCTTTCTCCGGTAGCAACCTACTGTTTGAACTGCTTCTTCGTTTCCGGCATGTAGTGATCCATTCGCGTTTCGTTGACAATCACATATCGTCTCTGAAATTCACTTGGATTCCTTTTAAAACAACTCCAAATTTGGCACGGAAGTGACCGCTGGCTTTTTTTACCTGGTCAACCGTTAACAAAGGTGGCAGCCATTTGTAAATGGTTTTGCAAAATATACATCCTGTCTCCAAGAAATATTTACAGCTACATCAATCTTCCCAACTTTCGATATTCGAACGTTCAACACCGTGTCGTGGGGTTTTTCAATCATTTTGGGAGTCGTTACTTCGACAAGAGGTCCAGAACGATCAGCATCGCTTGTGCTCTTTTGATCACTTCTAAACTCACGAAATCATTAATATACTTCTAAGCATGTACATATTCGCCGTAATGTTTGTATAGCTTCGACTCAGTTTCTGCGTGCGTTGAACCTTTCAAAAACAAAGTTTTATTAATACAGGAAATTTCTGTTTCTCCATTTTGAACTCTTGTTTACAAATTTGAGCTCCAAAGGCTCTCAAACACAGATTAAACTTTGTATATCTTTATAACCATGCACATTATCTCTCCACAACTACCACAATTTAGTGCTATCACCTTTAGAATTTGCTCTTACTTATCCAACAGCTCTCCTAGTGTTAACAGAAAAGAGCTCATAACTGAAAGAAATAATTTTTAAAATGTTTATAAGTCAAGCCGTATCGTAACCTTGAATTGGCTGCTAACAGAATCTGCTGGAATAAAAGCATCACTGCACCTCTGTAATACATACAATGAAGAAAGAAAATACGTTTCAGTTATACAACACAACGATTTGGCAGTAATACAATTTCAAGCACGATATATAAATGTTTTCGTACAAAAAGAATTATTCAGTGTCTCCAATATGCCTAAATTAAAGTTAAAGTAATATAAGTTTAGGACATTTTTTGCAAAAGACTTCATAGAGTTTAGTAGAACTAGAAAGTGCTTCCATTACCTTACTAGCAGCTAAGCATTTTATTTCAGTACATTTAAATGGCACTGCTGGCTTCTGCCTTATGCGTAGAATCTTAAGGATGAAGTTCTAAGTACTTCCCTCTCGTGCTTTAACTCTTCTTTATCTCTAGCCTTCATGTTTCCTTCTTCCCACCGCTATCTGGGCCTCTCAGCAAATTACGAAATAAACTTTGGTTGCTGATTACTCGCCTGATTTGCTATATACTTTTAGCTCCAGTTATCATGTAACTCTTAATTGCTTTATATATTTCTGAATGTATAAGATTTGTCCTACAGCTTCAATAAAACTTTATATACTGCTTAACAGTGGACAGCGGTCTTTTAGGCACTGAAAACAATGCTTTGGCCCCTTAAACAAGCTTTAAAACGCAAGAAATATGATCATAAAACAGAAAATAGGCATTATAAATATATTTTGAGATACTTTTTTAGCTTTCATAACCCTTTGGTTCAGAACTTAAGTCATTAAATTTCACATTGCACCGTTATTGCACAAAAGTACGCACTGATCGATTCTGCAGTGTTCATCTGTTTTCTTGGTATTGTCACGTGAGCGCGGTGACGCGATTTTCAAGTTTAATTCAATTGGTTAACACATTTTTAATGGTATTTTCCTCTGAGCTGCCGAAGGATAAGACCTATGAAAAGTTCCCAGGTAAGGGGGGCTTGTTTCCGCTTTCTTCTAACAATCCCATGCCTAATTTGGTGATTTAGGTTTGATGGGGGAGATCAAATTATGTTATCTATTTAAAAGATGTAAATTATTAAAAGATTTAATATTAACTTTCTCTAAAGAATTATGTTCTTTTGCACCTACTGGGCTTTAATGTTATAAAAAATTAGTCAGATAAGTATCAGCATATTAAGAGAGTTTTTTGTTATCTACTTAATTGTAATATGTAATTTTGCCTGCTACGAGGTATGTAAAATTTGCTAGCTCAGTTAGGCAGGCATCTTTGCCTCCCATTTTGAACCAAATTTCATAGCTGATAGAATATTTTTGAAGAAAATTTGGACATTTTAATTACGGTTCCTAATTATTGTTTTAATGTTGCATAAATGATAATATGTAAAAAATTGCAATGCATAGGTTAATTTAGTACCAAGCTTACCTCAAAACATGTTTTGAAATCGAGGTTTTTGATCACTAATTGTTATAATAAAAGGGGTGAAACTAATTATTATTTTATCTTAAATATTTCTAAGCACTTATTTAGCAAACGCACATACATGTTTTCAAAGATTCCCTAGGTCCTCTACGTCTTCTTTTTTAGCACTTTGAGTGGCGACAAGTAAGAGTAGAGCTTTTGGGTAAGTAAAATGAATTATATAAAAGATCCCAAAGATTCTAAACACTCAAAAAAAATTCAACAACGTCCATTGATGAGGCCAGGTAGCTACAACACATAAAATTTCTGTTTTATTATCACAGCATTTTCAAGTAATAAATATATGAAGTAGATTTAAAAAGTACTGTATTTCAATTAATACAAATAATATACGACTAGAAAAATTACTTAATGTGGCACCTAAAAACGCAATTAAATAATGTACTTTGATGTGTTTGTACATATGTATGAATATTTTGATTTCAAGGACGGTATGTACGGCATGTAAATTATACTTACTTGTGTATACTTTAAAACTGCTACAACAAAAGTCCATTACTACTACTACTACTACTATAATTCCTGACGATGAACATCGTACAGATTAACGAAAAACACTATTCGGCAATACATATCTTCATCTTCTAATTCCCAAATGTTCTTTGTATCCAATTAAATTGTAAGCTCTGTTCGAATATTATATCGAATTGCTCTCAAGGGTTTTCCATCGGGTTAAGTTCCGAGTGTATTAGATCATAGTATAGTTCTCGACTAATTGAAATTAAGAATATTTAACACACAGTTTTACAGACTCTTTTAAAGGACCCTGACTTAGAATTATTGTTGTTAATGAATGACGAAATTGTCCCTCACTCTACCTAAAATTTCCCAAAATACAAAGCCCCGGTATAAAAATAATTGCTTCTTTTTCGGAAAGTAACATTTTGTTTCATTCAAATTTTATTTCTTTTCTTAGAATTCTACATGCCCCATGCTTCTGTATGTACATATTGTGAATAAGCAATCTTGTTAGTTTATTGCGAGCATTGAGTAATTTTACTACCAAGGACTTTCAAACTTGCCATACATTCATCACCATTGTTGAAGACTTCATTGTGTGAATAAACAAATGTTTCCAAAAAGCTAAATATTTTAAAATATACTTATGTGCATTATTTATTTAGATAAAAAAGCTGGATTCAATATATATATATATATATATATATATATATATAATTAAAATATTAAAGCTATTTATTTCCTTTATTTTAATTCAAATTTAGATATGTATTTTGGGGAAATTCAGCTGAAAGAAAACATATCTTCCAATATAGGCAGAATTGATAGGGGGTATTTAGATTTTCCATGTGAATATAAAACTTTTATTTTAACATTTTGTATAAATAATCAGCGAAAATTCAACAGAAGTCACGATAATAGTTCAATGCAGTAAACTATAAACTATTCTTCATAATTATCCCTAAAACTTATTTAATTACAGTAAAACTTTAATAAAGACTCTCAAGAGCTATAAATAATTCGGTTGATAAATATAAGGACCATTCATTATGTTGATAAATAATAATTATGTGTTTTAAACCAAAAAATAAATTGAAATAGAATATAAGTAATTAAATTGTTTAATTTTATAATTTGTAAAATGCATTTATATTTACTTAACATTTTATAATATTATGTACCGATAAGAAAATTTGTAAAAACACGATCATTTCTTTATTGTGCGGAGTGGTCGAATGCCAAGAAATTTAAATATATTTACTACAACTCTGGTTCTAAATATTTGGGGAGATCGAATTATATCACTTACCTGTACTTTTCCAGGGTAAGTGATACAACTGCCAGCATTTTTAATGTTTGAGAAACTAATAGAAATTATTCACATACTTTAAAAGAAATGAAAAGCGGCAAGATTCAGGAAAGCATTGCCTCCATTTCTAAAAAAGCAACTGTAGCGAGTTGGAACAAAAAAGCTGAAAGTTTTAGCATTTCAATTTGTTAATGCACGAGGGTAGGTGCATAAGTTTCCGGCTTAATCATTTTCGGAAAGAAATTGAAACGGCATGTGCTGCAATCGCTGATGGTGGACATTTTGAGCAACTGTTGTAACTGTAAAAGTCTAAGATGATTAGTACTCATCATTTTCTGTTTGTGTGAATTCAGTTTTGTTATATTAACACAGTTTTTTCTTTGCTTAAAGTGTGTATATATTTTTTGACACCCTGTGTATAATATATAACGTTTCTGTATAAGCAATCCCCTTTTCAATATAGTTCTCTTACTATTAAACCAACTTCTTTATTCCATCATAAAACAGGTGTTCGCTTTTGTCCACAGCTAGAAACGCAGGACTTCTTTGACGTCATCACTCCCAAAGATTTCTCCTCTCAAAGTATTCTTCAGAATGTGATAATCTTAGGGAACTAGATAAGTGCTGATGTGTCATGTTGTAAGATCTGAAATATTAATCTTCACATGATGGGAAGATCCACGTTATCATAAAAGAGAGGAACATTCCTATGCCAGGGCTATAGCTTTTCCTCTATCATTACATTGGGTATAAGGTACTATTTACTGGTTCATTTATTTCCTGGCGTTGATTCAAAATCGGTCCTTTCATATCCTAGAAGAAAGAAGGCAAAGAACCTTTCCAGTGGAGGTTTGTGAATTAAACTTCTTCTTGAATGGAGAAGATGGGGAGTCATTCTTTATACTGCCTCTTGCTTTTAGGCTCGTAGTGAAGTAGATTTCAATTAGCATCCATGTACACGTAACTTGTGATACTTAAAAGACCTCCGAAACAGCCGCATGTGTGGATCCGATATTGGCTTACATACTGTAAAAATGTGCAAATTAGTGTCAGCATGGCTCACCTCATCAGTGACGTCAGTATGGGACTATCACGACGTTGATCATCACAGATTAATGTTCGCCATTTTTAAATAAATCCATACGCTTAGGTCACAGAAATGTGGTGACTTCTTATTGCTCTCCTAAGGTGTAAACAGCTAAGGGCTTCATCATGTACGTATTTCCCATTGAGCACGCTATAACATCTATTGGGCAGTAATCAGTCCCTTCCAGAAAGTTAGAAATTCTTCATATTTTTGGTTGTCAATTTGATGATAATTTTAACAACTCTCATATTTATTCATGCCTCTAAACATTATGCCTTTAAATTTATAAAAATAGAGAAGCTAGAAACTTAGTACTGTGAAATAACATATGCATGACAGCAAAGGACATAAGCCCGTCGTGCAAGATCTGTGTAAACTAAGAGAATTCCTCACCGGTTGAATAACATTTTAAACAAAAAACAACATAAAATGCAAAACAGGCCTTATTTGGAAATGAAATGAGTTATAGCATTACTGTGTGTTATTATGTGAACAAAATTAGAATTCTTGCAGTGTACTAACCTCGTAGCTGGTTTTCTACGGTATACAAGAGTTCCCCATAGATAGAAGTCCAACGGAGTTAGATCCGGAGAAGGCGGTGGAAACTCAATCGAACCTCTTCTCCTAACCAGTGCCTTGGACAGTGTTTGGGATAGTACCTTGGATCTAGTGCGCGGGACTTGTTGCTGTGCGAGGTCTCCCAGAGCTCCCCTTGGGATCATCGCATACGGTATCACGAGTCTCAAATTTGTCTCGAATGCGTGCACTTGTTACTCACGTTGGCGGTTCTGTTCTATACACACGTCTCAATTGGCTTTAAACTTCAACAACATTCTCGGTTTTTCAATACCACTTCAAAATTGCTTTCCGCTTTTCGAACGATAATCTTGGCTCAATTTTGTTGTAGCAACGCTAGCATTACATAATGTGAGTCACGTCTGTTTACAGAATTTCATACTACACATTGCTTTTGTTTTTCGGTCCAACTTTGAAATATATTAAATAGATATCCACTATGTAAGTGTGTATATATTTTTTGGTGCCATCGGTATATTTAAATATATTACATTTGTTGTACTTCTTAGATTTCTCTCGCTTAAGAGAATTCATGGAGACAAAACGAGTTAGTTAATATTTCGATCGTTTCATCGATCCGTATCAATGCCGAGCTAACTTCAGCTAAGCAATATAACATTTGACTTTAAAATATTCTATTGGCAGCAGGGAAAAGTGCCCTATTACGAAATAACAAAGAAAGTCTTTGAGTTCAATTACTACTATAGATGTTTAGACTAATATGCACCAATTAGCTGGGGAATAACAGCAAGTCTATTGAAAAGGTGCTAATGAAATACAAAAGAGGTCAACGAAACTCTATGGAAAGCACATATAGCTCCGTTTTTGTGGCAACGGTGCTTTGTGCCGCCCATAAATATCAGAAACAATACCAATAAATCGCTTATAGCTCAACCGGGTAAAGTTTTCTTTGAGGCATAACTGGGGCAGTCAGTGGGAAAAGTCGAGAATTAGTAGTGTTATGATTTTAAAAACAAAGTAAAATATTCTACACTGAACGAACTAGGGTCATAATTCTTGCGTGTTACAACACTAAAATACAGAACAGTAGAGAAAATGCCTTGTAACTGTTTATACAAATTCGTAAATTATATAAATTTATGGACTCAAATAGGTCATAAACAGAGCCTGGTTGTTTATGTTTGTCATCTTATATCTAAAATATAGTAGATAATGTTAATATATATATCATACTAGATTTGTGAATGTGAAATGAGAATTTTAGCGTAATTTTTACTCATTTGCGGACATTTTATATTTTAGATTCATTTAGGTTCATTTAGGTTCATTTTTAGTTTTATTTCATGATTAGTAATTTTCTTTTTGAAGTTTTAGCGATATTCTTAATTAATTTAAAGATATGAGCGGATATAAAGTGATACAATAGCGTGGAGTATTGACTAATTAAGCCCGACATTGAGGATGCCAATTTGGAGCAGTGATATGGGATAATTACTTATTATAATAAGTGGAAGAATTGGTGTGGAATACTTTGTAACCTTTCGTTGTTATGCCATTTAGATATTTTATTAAAATGTGTGAAAAGGTGTTGGATCTGTCGTCGTTGATTCAAATCTTACAGCTTCGGCAATTTAAACGCGAGTCGTTCTTAATTGGGCCCAGGAATAGTGGACATAAATGCCTCAGCTGCTGTAGCTATGTATTCACCGTTTCAAGGTAGGAATTAAAATACCCTTAGGTTGATATGCTATTTTTATTGATCCTAGGGTTAATGGGGAGAAGGCGGTAGATCGCTGGAGTAAATGAAGACGCGTTGAGGAATAGGAACACATTTTATTATCTTCTCGTACTTGTCACACGGTTCACCAAGAAGATGCAGAATGAATGAATGTTAATAAATTCCCAATAATCGATTTCTGTACACCAAACAGTTAGTACTTCAATTTTCGCCCCGATTCTTAGCACTCCGAAATGATGTTGGAATTTTACGTGTACACACGTACTTTCATTGCTATTTCCCGCTTCTTATCTCTGCCGAAACTATACTTACTCTAACACTATCAGCCACAGACAAAGATACTCTTGGAATAACGTAATTTGTTGCGATCAAATTATATTTGGAATTATTGCAAATTACCCAAGACTTTACAGTGACGCATCCTCTGCCTCGGAATCTGGACTAGGATAAATATCACATGTCGTCTCGGAATTAGAGTTTGGAATTATGCAGCCTGCCGCCTCAAATTCAGAACTTATAATGCTGCTGAAGGCACAAAATTGCTTCTCTTTTAACTGAAAAATTAGGACACTTTAGAAGTCGCCAAACTTTACTGATCGAAGTTTCTAGAACTGTAATTGAAATCCAGCCTTCTGACTGGCTACTCATGCATTTTATACATCTTGTATGATTCGTGCTTTCAACAGATCTTACGAAAGACCTTTGCCTATTCGAAGTCTTTAAATCTCTGACGGTTTGGGTTCCTTCAACCCTCAACTTAGTTACTACACTCACGCACGTGTAACTTTCACAAAACGACAATTTTTTCCTACTAAGTTCAGACAGTGCCATGGTTTCCTTCCTGGTGCAAAGAAAAAACTTGGCTCTAACTTCTTTATTTGGATAGAGGCTTTACAAAGGTGTACCGGTATCGGGCACACGCTATATTACACAAGTTCTGCCTAGTTACAAATACACAGATATATACATCAGTACACTTTCCGTGATTATTCGCATATTATACATAAACAGACACATGTTCTGATCGGCCATAGTTCAACAATAATTTTGGTAGTAATGAAATTGATACCACAATAATGCTATATAAAATGGGTTTAATATAATTTATCACATTAAAGGATGTAATGATTGAGATTATAATGGAGGTGAAGTCGGTAATACTTCAAGATTTAATTCAATTTCTTTTTCTATTCTACAATACAGTTGCCTTCATTGTTTAAGCTAAGTCAGGATGTAATTTATAAATGAGACATGCCTTAACTTCAAAATAACTGCAGTAATAGGAAATGTATTGATGTTTAGTATTAAGTTCAGAATTTTACCTACTAACTGGCCAGGAAGTGTTGCTTAAACAGCAACTCTCATATTCTGGGAATTTAGATTTGACACAATGCCCAACTACAGCCTCTCGTCACTACGGCCCGGATTCTTAGCATTTAAACTATTTTGTTTCTTGCTAATTAACTGTGACATTTTAACTTAATTTCCCTTTATTTATAATGGAAGCAACATAGTTAAATATTATGAAACATAAAAATGGCTAAATAGGACGTTGAAACCTAAAAATAGCCAAACTATTGCTGAACATTTTTAAAATTAAATTGAAATGTAATTATTTTAAATTAGTAAACTCAAATGTAATAATATTTGCAATGAAATTGCATTTAAAACATTAGCCAACAATGCGCATCTTGAACTTCAAAGAAAAAAATGCATTTCGTTTTGTTATACCATTACTGTGACATGTTTATAGCATTGTTGAAATTATCTTATTTTTAGAAGCAAACTGAATTTAATTTTGAAATACCATTGTAGTCAGTCACATTCAAAGCTATTTTTCTCCAATGAATTTCGAACAAGTGTCTTTGTTGCTTTATTTTCACTTTTGTTAAAGAAAATTATCGGATGTAACTATTATTATTTAGAAGCAAATTTAATGGATTATTAAGAAAGTTAAACTTACAATTTATTAACAGCACAGCAAGATGACAAAAGGAAAGGTTTCTAAAAGTTGGCTGATTAAAACAGTGGATCGCAATGACCCCAATTTTACCAAAAGCAAGTGAGCTGTGACCAAAAGTCACATTTTCTGCAGCATAAAGATTCTGTAGGACATATCAGCAGCATTGAGAGGAAACAGAGCATCCAGTTCTAACTTCACTAACTTCACTAAATTCAGGCTCAGAAGACAATTTTAATCCATGTTTATGTCGTCAGGAATATGGTACAGAACCCAGTATTCAATAAACTTCTCCAAACATCAGACCAATCAACCTTAAGGAAAAAATATTTCCACCAACTATACGAGGAAATGATTCAATTTATCAGAACAGAATTACAGGACTGTAACATTTGGCTTTCAGCACATGAGACAACCGATATTTGCGGTCGCTTCATAGCTACTGTCGTGGTGGGTAAGTTGGACCCCACGGAACATGGTAAGCCCCGCCTCATATTATGCAAGATGCAGGATAAAACGAACCACAGCACCAAGCCTGCCCCATCAGAGACGCTTTACACATCGGCCTTCATGATCAAGACGGGAAAGACATTGAACATTTTCTGTTCTAACATGCTGCATATCACCGGTCTTGCTCACGGCTTACACCGAACGGGTGCAATTCCCAGGAGTGAACAACATTATTTCATCCGTGAAGAAAGCCTTTCTAAAAACTTTCAGTAGCATTTAGATTTTCAAGGAAAGGTTACCACAAACACCTCTGTCACCAGATACATCAACACCTCTGGGGTACTCGATTACAGGCAACCATCTACTATGCCAAATGTTTTGAAGACATCAAGGGTGTTATAGACCTTTTCGACGTCAACGAAAGAGCCTGCATAGCAAAGACTAAAACGTTCTTCACAATAAGAACAATATCACTTCACCTGTCTTTATTAAGGCCAATTTCAGTGATCTTCCTGCAGCTATTCATCGCTCGGAATCCTCATCTTTGCCACCAAAAGATACAATGGAAATCATTGACATAATTTCAAAGAACGAAATACCATGGCCAGTGGGTGAGCCTGTTCATTGAAGTTCATCAAGATTCTGCACCGAAATTCAGAGTTTGCAGCAATGAAAAATATATCTATTCTTCTTCAGGGGAAATAAATTTCAGATGATTTATCGTGGGGACCCGACAGCAGTGGCTTCGTTGAAATTTACATCCTGGCTTCATATTGTGTTGAATGAACATTTTGTTACTATAAGCATGTTTTAAAAGACAAAAGAAAAATTTTCACCAAAGAAAATCTAGCTATATATATTAGTACAGAGTAACATTAACCTAAATAACTGAAAAATGTTCTACTTGAGTTTGCTTAATAGAAAAATGCCCTAGTTAAGTTTAGTGCTTTACATCCCAGAAATTAAAAAAAAAAAAGTTTTTAAAATTTTTAAAAAAATTCACATTTATTTTATTACAAGATAAATAGCATTAAAATTTTATCTTCAATATTTTCCTAAGTGGAATCTTGTATTATTCATATACGTTTAAGAAACTATAAATAAATAAAATAAAACTTCAACGAATATTTTATTTTAACATCTATAGATTGTCGCAATTGTATCCATCACCAAAATACTATTTAACTAAAGGGTTATAGTATTAGAATAAAATATATTAATATTGCCTTCATTATATTTAATAGATTCAAACTATATTCTAAAAAGTTTTTTCCCCTACATCCTCGCCTTTCAAGCAAGTAAACCCTAGAAAACACTTATTTTGGTGATCTTCCAAATCCACTGGCGCAGAATAGTCTATTTTAGTTGCAATTCTAAAATTTCTGAAAGTGAAGCCACCCAAACAATTTTTTTTCTGAATTTGGTGAGTGTTTGCGAATGATGGTTTGATGACTGCGGCGGGAAATATTAGGTGTTTTGATTAATTGTCAGCCATGCATTGGGAAGCCATTTGCAACGGGAAATTATGATGATTAATTAATTGACAGGATGAGAGGATGAAAGGTAATTAAGTAATACGTGTATTTATATTTAGGATAGATTGTTATCTGCTTTACCTATTGCACACCCGTCAGGAGAAAATTTTGGTTTGGCGAGTATGAGCTTGTATGGTGACTGTGGAAGTCTCCCTGATGAGGCTGGGTTGTGATGTTTCGGCTTTCCTCTGCCCCAGCTGCATGAGATTCCTAACTGGTGTCTTTTTTGGAATGTAAAACAATTCTCTTAGGTTTTTGTCACGTGAATGGAGACAAAATGAGTCTAGTTCACATAAGAGTTTTATTGGTGAAAGTTAATCAATGGTAATTGTCTATAAGGAACTTCGACTGTATGTGGCACATGTTTCAATCAACTGTTTGTTACGGTGCGAAAATTACTCAGGGAAAAGTTAGTCAGAGTTGCGTCTTTCCGATGCGTTTTCCAAATACAACTTACCTTTCACCGGATCGAACTTTCACTTAACTGCCTTTCAACTAACAACTTCCTCCGTCTAACAACTGACAACTGCGTGAATTTGTCTGTTTCCGATTGTTTTATTTGGCGACAGTCTGACGGTACGTACGACGCTTCTTGGGTTTTAATTCTGGTTAACTTACTGTTTTAATTATTCTACTGTCCCGTTCATTACGATTTATGTTATGAAACCTCCTTATTTGTAAATCTGTTTGCGTTTCTTCTGGCTTGAGGCTAGTGCATGAAAAGATATACCGTAACTTGTTTTTCGTTTCCTGTTTACGAAGAAGTCGCTACAACAGTCGATGTTACTTTGTTTTCCTTACATAAAATATCTAATGGCATATAGCTAGTTTCAGGGTCACCTGGTTAATGCGAGAAGAAGGGATCTGGGCCGTTTATGACCCTATGTCCTCCCTTCTCGTGTAACCAAAGATTCTGTTTTGTCAGACTCAAAGCTTTGTGATATTTGTCTTTCTCCTTATAGTTCAAACGTTATTCCTTATACTTTTGATACTAATTTAATCTTCTTATAACCATCATGATTACTTGAATGTTTGCATGGAATGGGAATCTACTGTTTCAAGGCTTGGTGGCAATAGAGAAGAGATTCACAATACAATAGCGCATCAAACAAGACAAACACATACATGTTCTTGAGTATGGTGCCAATAAGAAAACACCAGCACTGTTACTGTTAACAGTGTATGCAGCGAGTAACAGCAAGCTCACCATTTTTCTAAGAACTGTGTGACGTTCTAGTTTAAGCGATATTCCTCTATGCAAACTAAGTAATGCAAAACTAAGGGACATCGCAAAGCACTGCACCGTCAAACAATTTTCAGTGAGCTGACTGTAAGAAAAAATTACATTCCGCAGTGCCATAAGAATACAATTAGATGAATTAGACCAACGATTGAAGCTAACAAGAGCATTCTCTCTAATTATGAAACTGGGAACATTGAAGGCCGGTCCATAGTCCACTTCCGTGTAGGGTCTATAGAAATCAATAGCCCGGGTCAATATTTTTGCTGAACACCGAAGTTTTGGGATCAGTTGATCATTCAGCAATCTGCCGACTGTTCGATCGCTCCAGCATCTACTTTGGCCCAAGCGATTTTGAAATGCCTATATCATGCTGCTTGCTACCGATACAACCACATACATGGTAAAAGCTGATAAGGATATATAAGACTTTTATTAAAAATGGTTCATATACGAGGTCTGTTCAAAAAGTATCGCGAACTTTGTGTTTTTTGAAAATTATTTATTTATTCATGAATATCTATTTTGTCCCCTTCACAGTAATCCTCACCAGTTATTATACACTTGTGCCATCGTTTTTACCAATCCTCGAAGAACTTTAAAAAATCGTTTTTTGTGATCTTGTTCAGCTCCTCCTTCGATGCCGTCTTTATCTCCTCAATCGTGGCGTAGCGTGTCCTTTCATGGGCCTCTTCAGTTTTGGGAACAAAAAAGGTCCATGGGGCCAGGTCTGGGGAGTACGGTGGCTGCGGCATCATAAGTGTGTTGTTTTTGCCAAAAATTTGGGCACAAGCAACGACGTGTGAACAGGGGCGTTATCATGGTGCAAAAGTCAATTTTTGTTCTTCCACAAATCCGGGCGTTTCTGGCGGATTGCTTCGAGCAAATTGCGCATAACTTGCAGGTAATATTCCTTATTGACCTTTCTACCCTGTGGCAAGAATTCATGATGCACCCCGCGCCTGCAATCGAAGAAAACTGTAAGCAAAACCTTCACATTCGACCGAACCTGGCGCGCTTTTTTCGGTCTTGGCTCGTGTGGCAGCATTCATTGGGATGATTGAGCTTTAGTTTCCACGTCATAACCATAAACCCCATGATTCGTCACCAGTTATGACCCTCTGGAGCAAATTTGGGAAGTCGCGGACAGAGTTCAACAGCTCCTTAGCAACGTTAATGCGATGGTGTTTTTGGTCGAAATTGAGCAACTTTGGTAAGAATTTTGCGGCGACTCGTCTCATGCCCAAATCATTGGTAAAAATCGAATGGCACGAGCCAATCGATATGTTTAGGTCCTCAGAAACTTCTCTAACGGTGATTCGACGATTGGCCAATACTATTTTCTTCACTTCTTCAATGTTTTCGTCTGTTGTTGACGAGCTCGGGCATCCGGGACTCTCTTCGTCGTTCACATCTTCTCGACCCTCTGAGAACATTTTGTACCACCGATAAACGTTGCTTTGGTCCAAGGTAGCTTAACCACATGCCACAGACAACATTCGGAATGCATCCGCGCACTTAATTTTGTTTTTCACACAAAATTTGAT